>CAUYQV010088012.1:0-67651 GCA_963574575.1 Galagoides demidoff
CCTCCAACTCCTGGGCTCAAGCAAGTCTCTTGCCTCCGCCTCCCAAGTAGCTGGGACCACAGGCACCCGCCACAACGCCCGGCCATTTTTTGGTTACAGCCATCATTGTTGTTTGGCGGGCCCGGGCTGGGGATTCGAACCTGCCACCTTAGGTGCACGTGGCTGGCACCTTAGCCGATTGAGCCACAGGCACCGAACCTGCACTACACATATTAAATGTCAGTGGTCTAAAGAGAAAAAAGGCAGAGATAGAAAAAACCTAGAAAACAACAAAAAATAATACATTTTTGCCTTTAAATAAAACACTTCAAATATAAAGATAAAAATAGTTTAAAAATTATGCCATACTAACACTATCAAAAGACAACTGGAGGTTGTCTTTAAATGGTAAAATCGATTTTAGGGGAAAGAGGGATTAAGAGGAAAAGTTTAAGCACTTATGTGCCTAATAAGACAGCTTCAGAATAACAGAATTTCAGAATATATGAAACAAAGTATGATAGAATTTAAAGGAAAAATAGACAAATTAATGACAGCTAGAGCTTTTTAACAATGCTTTTGAAAAAATTTACAGGATAAATAGCTAGAAAATCAGCACAGATATATAGTAGTTGACTTGAACAGTATTATCAAACTCATTGACCTAATTTAACTTTTAGGCTAGTCCATTCCATAAGAGAATAATATGGTTTTCATGCTAAACACAGTTAATTATTTGAGAAGTATTCATATTTTTTGAATTATCTAGAAGAATTTGTGCACACAATACTTTTACCAAAATTGACCATATTCTAGGCCACATAACAAGTTCCAATGGCAGTAAAATTTCTTAGAAATCCCTACATAGTTACAAACTAAACAACCACTTCTAAATAACTGATGGGTCAGTGAGAAAATCAAAATGAAATTAGGAGCTTAAAGATGTTTTGAATTAAATGTAAATGAAAATATAATATTTTAAAATATATGAGATGCTACAAAACAGTGCCTAGGGAAAATTTATTTGAGAAATATTCACATTTCTTCAGTTATCTGGATTATACTGCTAAATTTCTATATTAATAAAGAAGAATGGTCAAAATAAAAATAGATTGCTTTTAGGAAAGTCAATAAAATTGATTTTAAACTTCTAATTAGATTAATTAGGAAAAAAGATATGGTATATCATGAAGGAGAGTGTCATGAGAAACTTTATGCCAAAAAACTTAATGATTTGGATGAAATCTATCCGTTCTTTGAAAGATACAAACCACTAAAGATTACTCAAGAAGAAATATATAAATTGTAGAGTGCAGTATATATAAAAATAATTATATTTATAGTAATAAATTTTTCCAACCAATAATGTTTTAGGTCCAGATTACTTCACGTGATTTCTATACTATATATGATGGAGGAATAATACCAATTCTAAATAAACTGTTCCAGAAAATTGAAATGAGTGAATATTCCTGGATAAATAAAAATAAATAAATACATAAATTGAAAGGAGTGATATTCCCTGGATTTATGTGTCCCTAGACAGCATCATACCAGGAAACTATAGACAACACACCTCATGAACGTTGTTGTAAAGTGTTAAAACACCCCCACCAACAACAATAAATAGAATACAATATGTAAAAACAAACAAACAACAACAACAACAAAACCCCACAATGATTACATAGGTTTTACTTAGGAGTGCAGTGCAATCCACCATGTTAAACTATATTAAATATCATCTCAATAGGTATAAAAAAATTGACAAATTCTAATATCTCTAGTAAAAACTCCTGGCCAACTAGAAATGGAAAGGACATCAATGTATTGTATGTCAAATAAAGGTTTGAATAGAAAAACATCAGAGACCTTGTTGAGTTATATTAAGAAGAAATACTTTATGAAAATACCCAGAATCCTGTGATATTGAATTAAAAGTAAAAATTTACACTAATGAAATTTATAATGTTGAAGATGCATTCATACTCATTATCTATAATACTATTACAATTTTTTTGAAGCAGCATGGTATAGTAAACATAGTGTACACACTATTATATCCTCATACACTCAAATTATGGACCAAGTATTTAAGGCTTATATCTAAAGTTTTAGAGATCTTCTTACTATATTAGATACATCTTCTCTGTAGGGTAGTTGTTTGAGCATGACAGGCTGTTCTTGTAATAAATAACAGAAGGAGTTTGGCACATGGTTAGACATAAAAAATGTTGGCCACCTTAGTTTTTTTGACTACTGAAGGATAGAGGCTGTGCTTATTTCATATTTATATCTTTTAAAACTAAGTTGTTATTTGGCATAAGTTTAATAAATGTTTGCTAATCAAAGCAATAAGGATTCTAAAATATTGTACAAAAAAATACAAAAAGTATGGGAAAACATATAGAATACAGAAGAATAGAAGCAGAAACTGTTAAGTATTTTAAAGACCACTTGCAAAATTTACTTTTATTCTTTTAGGTTGGCCAAGTAGAAGAGTAGAAACTAGATCTTCATCGAAGACAGGTTTTTCATTAAAGTGTTATATTTATTTATTATTTTTATAAGTATATAGATTTAATATCAAAATAAATATTGTACTTCTAGAGTCTATAAACCAAGCTTATGATTGAAATTTAAGTAATAAGTTAGATTGAGCTAAACTAAAAAAACCAGGATAGAAAATTAAAACTTACCAGGTCAAATCAGGTTAAATAGTCATATAACAATATCTTTAATGGATTGCTCAACATCTAGAATTCCATGATATTGAATTAAAAATAATAGTTAAAATTCATAATAAAGAAATACATAATGTTGAAGATACATCATACTCACCCAAAGTAATAATATTAAAAATAATATTCAAACTTTTTGAAGCTGCATGCATAGTGTACCTACTACTATACATGCTATTCTATTCTCCCCATTTTTAGTGGAGGCAGTAAAGCACATCATAGCAGGACATAATAAGTTTTTAAATTTCCTATTTCTATGTGTTTCTGGTAATGATTATGAATCAATTTTAACATCAGCGTTAAAATGGACTTTTGACTTTCTCTCTGCAGGACACCAGCAATTTTTTATGCATTTAGGAATACAATAAAAACTGTGTCTTCGGGGATAAGAAATATAACAGAGTAATCAGGCTAAATCCTGCTGTCTAGAAGATATTCATAATATTTCTGAAATTGAACAATTCATTTGCAATAATAACTGCACAGTTTCAACCAGCAGAATAGAAAAACATAAAGGAAATTCATAGCTGTATAAAATTTCTAAATTGAATAAAATTACCATTTGAGAGAAATAACATGACCCATATTTGCTTTTCTCTAATAACATCTAAGAGCACCAAAAAACCCACAGATGTTCAATTTGGTTACATAGGTTATACGTTATTTATTTGGCCATGAATAAAATTGAAAACATATGTCATTATGCAAAAAATAAAATGGAAGCAATCCTATTTCTTTAAGACAATATATTTCATTTTTGTGTGGAAGACTACAGTATTGCACCTAATTCTATTCCAAAATTCTATCTGATACTATCCTTCATTTTAAAATAACTCGATATGTACAATTACATTAAGGTGAACATGATATTTTGGGACTCAGGTTAAATGTATATTTGCTAGTAACAATCTCATGGTGACCAATGGTTCAAAGAACATACCCCAAAATCTATTAGCATAGTTTTATCCAATATGTATTTGAAACACCTAGATATGGATATAGATCGGGTTTAGACACAAGTATAGATGTAAATAGACTGATTTTTTATTCACAAATTATATTGATGTTTCTTACTTTTTAACACAATAGTAGAATCCTACAAGCAGGGGCAAGATTAATTGGCTAAGTAAGTGAGGGCAGAGCGAACAAAAAGATATGTCATGACATCAATTGAATTTTTTTTTTTGCTTCATTGTTTGATAAATCATAATGGCATTCTCCACATAATACTTTCTGGATAATTGTAGTATAGTAATTTACCTGGTATAGAAATAAATCCATCAGCATTCTTCTTATTTTCTATTTATCACTCATGACTTTCTTAGGAACTGAGTCCATATTTAAAGCAAAAATTTTCTGGTACTAATGATCCTAGGTAATGAACTTGAACAAGAAATTATTATTAAAAAATTACAGCCAGGAAGAGATGAAGGCATGAATGTAGAATTATAAGGTATGATTTCATAGTCTCTACCTCTATCTGAAGGAAAACAACAAAACATTTTTTCCATATAAACATAATCCTAATGAATGTGTTTGTATTTTTTCATATGTCTGTATCTCCATACAATAATCATATTATTGTTATAATGTATTGCATTGCTATAACATTACTTATAACATTAATCTGGTTATACTGTAAATTGAATAACAGTTTGTGGGTATAAAATAAACCAAACAAAGCAAAAAGTGGAGAAGAGAATCCCTATTTAATTAATTGTGGTGGGAAAACTGGTTAGCCTCATATAAAAGATTGAAACGATCCATGTCTCTCACCACTTATAGAAACTAACTCACGCAGGATAAAAGATTTAAATCTAGGACAGGAAATGATAAAAATTCTTGAAAAAAGTGAAGGAAAAACTCTTCATGACAGCCTTGGGAAAGATTTCATGAAGATGCTATTGGCAATTGCAGCAATAACAAAAATAAATAAATGGGAACTAAGCAAGTTAAAAAGTTACTACACAACTAAGAAACAATGAACAAAGCAAAGAGACAACCTTAAGAATAGGAGAAGATACTAGCATATTACAATTCTGACAAAGGGCTAGTAACCAGAATTGACAAAGAACTCAAGCAAATCAACGAGAAAAAAGCAAACAGCCCCATTCATCATTGCACAAAAGATGTGAACAGAATTTTCCAAAGAGGACAAGAATATTTTTTTCCTCCCTCAGGTAAAAATATCATCCCTAATCAGACAAATGCAGATCAAAACTACTTGGAGATATCATCTTACCCTAGTGATGATATTCCACATTGCAAAGTCCCAAAGCAGCAGATGCTGGTGTGGGTGCAGAGAGCGTGGTACACTGATGCACTGTTGGTGGGACTGCAAACTAATACAGCCTCTTTGAAAATAAATATGGAGTGTCTGCCCTCACTAAAGCCTTAAGCCAAGAGGGAAATGAAATGAATTATACAAGTAATTAAATAAGTAATTAAATTGCAGGAGAGGTTGTGTGAAGGGAGAAATACACACTTCTATAAGGGAACACTGGAGAATATCCTAACCTGCACTTGGGGAGTTGTAGAAAACTTACAAAGGCAGTAATGTATACACTATGGCCATATAAAGAGAAGCAGATTTGGGGTACGAGGACTGATGGAAGGCTACACAAAAGGAGGCGGGAGGAAACACTTCTCTGAATGCTTAGAAGTTAGTGGGTACATGACTGTGGCAGACACATGAACACGTTAAATACAATTAGAAAGTAGAGTGTGGTAAAGCAAAAGTCATTCCTAGAGCTAGTAAAAGAAGCAGGAAAATTAAAAAAACAAAACTAATGACTACATCATTTTCTTCAAACTATATTCCATTTATCTCCCCAATGGGTGAGTTGAAGATAGTGTCTATAACACAGGCTGAGAATTAAATCTAGTGAAAAGAAAGGATATTCACTTCCAGTGTAGATGACAGGAAGGAGATATGCAAACAGGATGATGAAAATCCTGGTTCTGCTACATAATAACTACATGATGATGGTAATATTACCCAATAGCTTGAAACTTCAGTTTCAAAAAAGTTACCAATTTGCT
Organism: Galagoides demidoff; assembly: GCA_963574575.1. NCBI lineage: Eukaryota > Metazoa > Chordata > Mammalia > Primates > Galagidae > Galagoides > Galagoides demidoff. The sequence goes on from CAUYQV010088012.1 coordinate 5,763, forward strand.
ATCTATCTCAGAACACTTTTGTAAATAGTAGATAATGCAATTATTGATAATGATGATGGCAAGCAAATTGTATGCATATTACTAATTTATAAAGGTTATTATTTTGTTTTTATCATTTTGGAGCATGAAGGAAAACACAGGAAACACACATTTTTCATTTGTCTATGTTAATAAAAATTTGAGGGTATTTATGAATTATAAATTTGATAATTACCAGAAAGAACACTAGAGATGGAGATTTGAAGGGAGTGAATTTTTATTTTTTGCATCCAGAATTGCCTTCTTTAATTTTTACTAATTTTTAATTAAAATCATGACATATTTATGGGTACAATGTGATGATTTGATATACAATGTGGAATGCTTACATCAAACTGATTAACATAACCATCACCTCACTTTTTTTTGTAGTAAGACATTTAAAATTATTAAAATTTACTCTTAGTTATTTTGAAATACATCCTTGCATTATTCACATTAGTTGAGATCCCACCAACTGCTCTCCCTCCTCTCACCAATCTCCCTCCCCCTCCTCCTCCTCTCTTCCCTCCTCAATGTATTAAAGAAAAACTGACAAGAGAGATTATTAAGCAGATGACCTTGAGAAATTAAAACATTAAATTATTGAAGTATAAAGTGCAAAGTGGTTTACTCTTCTCTTGCAATAGTAGGCATCTTTGATACAGGATAAGACACAACTTTTTAAATTCTTATATGATCATCAAGAAACACCTTGTGAAATTATCACCGTTAATTATGAAATAGAAGGATCTACATGTTCTTATTAGGTACTTCTCAATACAGCATGCAATTGAGTGTGGTGTTACAGAATATGTGACTAGAACATTTCCTAAGTCTTATAAGAATTTTAATAATGCCATTGATGATTTCTAAAGTAAGCCACTGATGAACCACTACAATTGAAAGATGTCTCAGAAGTATTGTAGTAGTAGCTCTGACTACCTTAGTAGGAACTGGGGAAAGATGCACCAACAGGGCATAGAGGCTACTAAGAGAAAAGGCAGGATGCCAGAGGTCAATGTGAGTGTCAATACTATCCCCTATCCTCTCTTCCTCTTCCCCCTCCTGATATCTCCTCCTCTGTCTCTCTTGTCCTCTTTTTCTTCCCCTTTACTGTCTTTCTCATTTCTTTTCTTTTTTCTTTTCTTTTTGCTTCAACTTGAATTTGCATCTTTGCCTAATCTAGAACTTTGAACAGACTGTGTAGAAGAAATCTGATTTGAGTCCCACACGGGCTGCTCAAGGAAACAGTCACTTTGCTAACCTAAATAATTTCATTTTTAACCTAAATATTTATTAAGTGCTTTACTATATGATTGGCACTATTTTATGTGTTGTTTATATACAAATATCCCAGGAGAAGCTGGAATATTTCATTTATTTGTTTAAAACTTACTTTCATCATATCATTATTTTTATGGAATTTATAGTGTACTACTTCATGCTATGCTCTGTTTTCGCATTTATTTTTCAGAACAATCTAGCATTAATTTAATTTTTTTATTTTTATTAAATCATAGTTGTGTACATTAATACTATCATGGGGTATGGTGTGTTGTTTCCATATACAATTTGAAATACTTTCATCCAATTGGCCAACATAGCCTTCATGTCATTCTCATAGTTGTATTAAGACATTTATATTCCACATTTAGAAAGGTTCACATGTACCCTTATAGGATAAATCATAGGCGTGATCTCACAAATCACCCACTCTCCACCCATCCTCTCTCCTCCCCTCCCCTCCCTCTCCCCTTTCCCTGTATTCTTGGGCTAAAATTGGGTTATAGCTTTCCTATGATAGCTAAAAATTAGTTTCATAATATGGTTGAGTATATTAGATACTTTTTCTTCCATTCCTGAGATACTCTGCTAAGAAGAATATTTTTCACCTCCATCCATGTAAACATGAAGGAGGTTAAGTCTCCATCTTTCTTTATGCCTGCATAGTATTTCATGGTGTACATATACCACAATTTATTGATCCATTCATGGGTTGATGGGCACCTGGGCTTCTTCCCTGACCTAGAAATTGTGAATTGGGCTGCAATGAATATTCTGGTACAAATATATGTATTGTAGTATGATTTTTGGTCTTCTCGATATATACCTAGCAGAGGAATTATAGGATCAAATCTATAATCTATTTTTGGTTCTCTAAGTGTTCTCCAGATGACTTTCCAAAAGGAACATATTAGTTTGCAATCCCACCAGCAGTGTAGGAGTGTTCGTTTTTCTCCACAACTACGCCAGCAACTGTGATTTTTGGATTTTGTGATATGGGCTAATCTTACTGGTGTTTGATGATATCCCAAAGTAGTTTTGATTTGCATTTCTCTGGTGATTAAGGATGGTGAGCATTTTTTTTTATATATCTGTAGGCCATGCATCTGTCTTCTTCAGAAAAATTTCTCTTCAAGTCCCTTGCCCACTCTGAGATGGGATCACTTATTCTCTTCTTGCTAATACATTTGAGTTCTCTGTGTATGCTGGTTATTAAACCTTTGTCGGATACATAACCAGCAAATATCTTCTCCCATTCCGAGGTCTGTCTGCTTGCTTTACTTACTGTGTTCTTGGCTGTGCAGAAGCTTTTTAGTTTGATGAGGTCTCACTAATGTATTTTTGATGTTGCTTCAATTGCCCAGGGAGTCCTCCTCATAAAATTTTCCCCCAGGCTGATTTCTTCAAGTGTTTTCTCTATACTTCCTTCTAGTGTTTTTATAGTTTCATGTCTTAAATTTAAATCTTTAATCCAGTGAGAGTCTATCTTAGTTACAAGTGACAGGTGTGGGTCCAGTTTCAGTCTTCTGCAGGTCGTCAGCCAGTTCGACCAGCACCATTTGTAAAATAGGGACTCTTTTCCCCACTAAATGTTTTTAATTGGCTTGTCAAAGATCATATAATGGTAAGTAGCTGGGTCATCTCTTGATTCTCTATTCTGTTCCATACATCTACCTCTCTGTTTTTGTGCCAGTACCATGCTGTTTTGATCACAATGGATTTATAGTATAGTCTGATGTCTGGTAGCGTGATTCCTCCTGCTTTGTTTTTATTTCTGAGTGATGTCTTGGCTATTCAAGGTTTTTTCTGATTCCATATTAAATGAAGTATTATTTTTTGGAGATCTTTAAAGTATGACAATGGAACTTTAATAGGGATTGCATTAAAATTATATGTTGCTTTAGGTAGTATAGACATTTTAACAATGTTAATTTTTCCCAGACATGAGCATGGTATGTTTTTCTATTTGTTAACATTTTCAGCTATTTCTTTTTTCAGAGTTTCATAGTTCTCTTTAAAGAGATCTTTCACATCCTTTGTTCGGTACACTCCCAAATATTTCATCTTTGGCACTACTTTGAATGGAATAGAGTTCTTGACTATTTTTTCAGCTTGACTATTGTTGGTATATATAAAGGCTACCAACTTATGGGTGTTAATTTTGTAACCTGAGATGCTGCTGTATTCCTTGATCACTTCTAAGAGTTTTGTAGTAGAGTCCCTGGTGTTTTCCAAGTATACAGTCATGTCATCTGTGAAGAGTGAAAGTTTGATCTCTTCTGATCTTATGTGAATACCCTCAATGGCCTTTTCTTCCCTAATTTTGATGGCTAAAACTTCCATTGCAATGTTAATGAACAATGGGGACAGTGGGTAACCTTGCCTGGTTCCTGATCTGAGTGAAAATTATTTCAATTTAATTCCATTCCTTACTATATTGGCTGTGTGTTTACTGTAGATGGCCTCTATAAATTTGAGAAAAGTCCCTTCTATGCTGATTCTCTTAAGTGTTCTTACCATGAATGGATGCTGGATATTATCGAAAGTTTTTCTGCATCAATTGAGAGGATTATATGGTCTTTGTCTTTTAATTTGTTTATGTGGTGAATTATGTTCATAGATTTATATATGTTGAACCAGGCTTGAATCCTGGGATAAAACCCATTTGGTCATGGTGTATAATTTGTTTGATGAGTTGCTGGATTCTGTTTTTTAGGATCTTATTGAATATTTTCACATCAGTATTCATTAGTGATATTAGTCTATAATTTTCTTTTCTTGTTGGGTCTTTTCCTGGTTTGTGGATAAAGGTGATGTTTGCTTCATAGAATGTGTTTGGTAGTATTCTGTCTTTTTCTATATTTTGGAAAAGTTTACATAATATAGGTATTAGTTCTTCTTTAAAGGTTTGGTAGAATTCTGACGTGAGGCCATCTGGTCCTGGGCTTTTCTTTTTAGGGAGATTTTGTATAGTTGATGCTATTTCAGAGCTTGATATAGGCCTGTTCAACATTTCAACTTGGTTTTGACTTAGTCTTAGAAGGTGGCATGCTTCCAAGTATTGGTCAATTTCTTTCAGATTTTCAGATTTCTGAGCGTAAAGTTACTTGTATTCATGAAGGATTTCTTGAATTTCTGAGGGGGTCTGTTGTTCTGTTGTAATTTTGTCTTTACCATTTCTGATTTATCAAATTAGAGATTTAACTCTTTTTTTCTTAGTTAGGTTGGGCAAGGGCTTATCTATTTTATTGAACTTTTCAAAAAACCAACTTTTTAATTTCCTAATCTGTTGTATAATCCTTTTGTTTTCAATTTCATTTAATTCTGCTCTAATTTTGGTTATTTCTTTTCTTCTGCTGGGTTTTGGATTGGAGTGTTCTTCCTTTTCCAGTTGCTTGAGATGTCCCATTAAGTTGTTAACTTCCTCTCTTTCAGTTTTCTTGAGGAAGGCTTGAAGTGCAATGAATTTCCCTCTTAAGACTGCCTTTGCAGTATCCCAGAGGTTCTGATAACTCATCTCTTCATTATCGTTTAGTTCCAAAAATTTGGTGATTTCCTTCTTGATCTTATCTCTGACCCAAGTATCATTGAGCATAAGGTTATTTAGCTTTCATGTTTTTGTTTGGGTCTGCAGATTCCTATTGTTACTGAGTTCAACTTTTATTCCATGGTGGTCTGAGAAGATGCAAGGGATAAGTTCTATTCTTTTAAATTTTCTGATGTTAGACTTGTGACCTAAAATGTGGTCTATTTTGTAGTATGTTCCATGGCCTGATGAGTAAAATGTGTATTCAGTTTTATTCGGGTGAAATGTTCTATAGATATCTGTTAAATCCAAATGCTGAATGGTTAAGTTTAAATCCAAGATTTCTTTGCTAAACTTCTTGTTTGAGGATCTGTCCAGCACTGCCAAAGGAGTATTAAAATCTCTGACTATGATGGAGCTGGGAGTAATCAGGTTGCTCATGTCTTTAAGAGTGTTTCTTATAAATTGAAGTGCATTCTGGTTGGGTGCATATATATCGATAATTGAAATCTCATCATGTTGAGTTTTACCCTTAATTAATATAAAGTAACCATCTTTATCCTTGCTCACTTTTGTTGGTTTAAAACCTATTGTATCTCCAAATAAAATTGCAACACCTGCTTTTATCTGCTTTCCATTTTCCTGGAATATAGATGACCATCCCTTCACCCCGAGTCTATCCTTGTCTTTCAAAGTAAGGTGAGATTCTTGTATGCAGCAAATATCTGGCCTAGTTTTTGTATCCAGTCAGCCAGCCTGTGCCTCTTTAGAGGGCAATTTAAGCCATTCATATTGATTGAGAATATTGATAAGCCGGGTATACTTTTGGGTATCGAATTTTTCAAAAATCCAGTGGACATCTTTAATCTTTCATCATTGTGGAAATTAGAATTTGATCAAAATTTTCTGGGTGGGTTTATTTATGTGGTAGAGGATTGCTCTGATCATTATGGTGGATAGGTCTGAGAATATCCTAACGGGCTGGTATAGTTATGGCAAATTTCTTCAACATGTGAATGTCATTAAAGTAAAGTTGATTTCTCCATCATAAATGAAATTCAGCTTAGCTGGATACAGGATTCTGGGTTGAAAGTTATTTTGTTTTAGGAGATTAAAGTTTGACGATCACTCTCTTCTAGCCTGAAAGGTTTCAGCAGAGAGATCTGCAGTCATTCTAATATTCTTCCCCTTGTAGGTTAAGGTTTTCTTGCATCTAGCTGCTTTCAGAATTTTCTCTTTCATGTTAACTTTAGTGAAGTTGATTATGATATGTCTGAGGGATGTCTTGTTTGGGTTGAGTCATGCTGGGGTTCTGAAACTGTCTGCTATCTAAATTTCAGAATCTCTTGTCATGTCTGGAAAGTTCTCCTTCATAATTTCATGAAGAAGAGCCTCTGTGTTTTGTGAAGCAACTTCCTCACATTCAGGGATTCCTATAAGGCAAATATTAGTTTTCTTCAAATTATCCCAGAGCTCTTTGAGTGAGTGATCTGTTTTTGCTCTCCATTTATCTCCATCTTTGAGTGCTTGGGTGCATTCAAAATCTTTGTCTTCAGTGTCAGTGATTCCTTCTTCTGCCTGCTCTATTCTATGACCAAGGGATTCAACCATACTTTTCAGATCCTTGAGGGCTGCAACCTCTTGCTTCAGTGTGTCATAATCTTTGATCATTTTATCTTTGAAATCATTGAATATTTGAGACAGAATTTGAATAATTTGAAATTCTAGTTCCCTCCTTTACTCCATTCTGTTGTTCTTATTCACTATCCAGATTCTGAACTCGATTTCTGACATCTCAGCCACCTGTTTATGAAAGGGATCATCAATTGCATCTACCCCATCCTTCCTTGGGGGGAGGGGTTGATCTACTCTGGTTGTTCTGGTTACCAGAATTTTTCCACTGATTCCACCCCATGCTGAATTTGCACCTTTTGAAGACCATCCCTAAAACCATTCTGCCAGTGGCTTCTTCTGGTTTTCTAGAGAGACAGGGCATGTCTACCCAGAAAAGCCTCAGGAGTATAAGGCTTGCTGTTCCCACTGCACCGGCTGTTTCTCTTCACCTTGGGGTATCACCACTCCAGTTTGGTTTCCTCTCAACTGACCATCTTCTCCCAGTTCTCAGACTGGACTTGGAATGCCGGAGCGCGGGAGGTGGGGAAGCAACCTGCAGGCAGCCGCGCAGGGGATGTGCTGGATGGATGGATCAGTCCTCAGTGTGTGCCACTGGGGAGCCCCCAAAGAGCAGGGACAGCAACAGGCAGGCAGCTGCACAGGGGATGTGCTAGCTGGATGGATCTGTCCTTGTGCCATCAGCCTCCCCCAAGGAGTGAGGCTAGCAACCAGTGGGCAGCTGCGCAGGGGATGCGCTGGCTGGGTGGATCGGTCCTGGTTGCGTGCCCGGGACAAGCCCCCAGGAAGTGGGCACAGCAGCCGGGCAGGTGGCCAGGCATGGGGCATGCTGGCTGGCAGGACTCAGTCCTGGGTGTGTGCCGGTGGTGAGCCCCTGGAAGGTGGGGACAGCAGCCAGGTGGGGGACACACTGACTGGCAGGATCAGTCCGCACAGAGCATGAGGGATTCAAGCAGTTCTCCTGGTGCAGGACCAGGACCAGGACTTGGTCCCACAGGGGTGGAGGGATGTTGTTCTTGGTCTTCTCTCACTGTCTTTCCAGGCAAGGGGGAAAGGGTGGACTGGAAATTCAAAATGGCAGTGCGAATGCCAGTTCCACTTTTCTGCCTGGGAGGGGTGTTCAGGGTCTCAGCAGGGTCCCTCCAGGGGAATAGACCCCACTGTCAGTAGCTCTCACTCATGGTGTAAGATAATAGGTCTCAGTTCATGGGTTGCCTGTAGGAGACTCAGAGTAGTGGTTGAAGAGAAAACAAAGAAAAAGCACAACTTTCTTGGGGGAGGGGATGGACACTTTTCCTTTGGGGTGTATTATGTACCTGTAGACTGCTTTCTAGGAGTCACAGCTTGCCTCAGCAAAGGTGTCCTGCCGGTATCACTCTTCTCTCTCAGCTGGGCTCCCAGTCTTCAAATTTGTTGGGTATTTTCTGGACTTTATCCTTTCCTCTGGATGGATGGGATCTTCTATTGGAGGCTGGTACCTGTCAGCCATCTTGCCCCTCCCTCCCTCTAGCATTAATTTTATATGGAGTTAATTAGAAAACTAAAGGAAGCATAAGATAATTTCCCTAATTAGGAATTCAAAGATTTCATCCCCTGCTAACATTTTATATTGGACTATAAAGGACTTAGAAAACACTTCAATGAACCTCTTCATTATTCTTCAAAGAAAATTAAAATTCAAATGTATCAACACATAATCTCATAGATAATTTTATTTTCCCTTCCGGAGTGTAACAAAAATTGAAAGCAACAGAGATGCATATCTTCCAAACGTATGGAAGGTTTCGAAGTAAATAAAGCTTCAAATACTTTCTAAATGAAGCACTTGATAATTTCAAATATACAACTTTCTACTGTGGTTCTCAACCTTCCTAATGTCGTGGCCCTTTAATACAGCTCCTGTGGGTTGCGACCCCCAGCTTGACAACTGCTGCTTTAAAACATTCTTATCTCTCAATCAACAAATGCAATCAGTGTACCCTGGTTCTTTGTACCCTCAATGAATACCCAACAATAAAAAAAAAACAATTTAAACATCATAAGATAACCTAGTCAAAATATGAAAATTGATGTTATCTTTTGCAAAGTGCTACAGAAATATCATTCATTCTGTCTTCCCAGAGTGAATTATGTGCAAGCTCAGTTCATTGAGCAAAGCCAGTGTTTGATCATTATTTGTAGACTGAATGAAAAGATGCCAGTTAAATCTCATGTATTTCAAAGTGTTTTTATAAATATTGATTTTAAAGTCTTTAAGTCTTAATTTTGTAAGTTGATTCACACATTTCATTACAAATTCAAAATTTGTAAACAATGGCTAGAACTAAGATAGTTAAATACATTGGGTAGTTCCAATGTAAAGGTCGCATTATGAAATTAATTAAAAAATTCGTTTCCACATCCTTTGTATTTCACCCTTGTTCCATTCATCTTTTGGTCCTTTCTTTCTGGTTGTCTGCCTTCCTGGAGACTGTAAATTCTTAGAGATGAGCAAAACTGCCCTTTGCTACATCCTTAACATTTTCTGCTCCATCAAAAGTTAACCCAGATTCTATTTTCTCTCAACAAAAAGTCTTTTTAGAAAGTAACTCAATAGATGAATACTCCTAAAGGAGTATTATGTATGCATTATGGAGTAGGAGGGATTTGTATTTTAACCAAAAAATGAGGATGTCTTAATTACAAATATTTATTGTTTTGATTGTTTAAATTATATCTGGGTAAATGGAGAAAGTACTTAGAAAGTGAAAAAAGATACCTGTGTCTGTTACATGTGAAATACTATTTCAGTATACCAAATTGGTTATATGTTTATCTAATATAATAATACAAAAAGATGTAGTTCTCCAAAATTTACTCTAAGAAAATTCTGAATTTTATGTAGCCATCAAAATGAATTAAAGATATAAAAATGGATAAAGAAAGCATAGAAACATAAAAATGGATGTTGAAAAATAGAATTGTATCGAAAGTGTTAATTTAAAAAATTATGTATGCTAAGGTGAAACTATTGCTAAGCAGAAAGATCAATCTGCAGAGTTTATATTAAGAAAAAAATGGCTTGACTTTTTCAATAGAGAAAACATCCACTTGTGTTCTCTTGTTTCATTTACTTCTGTTCCACTAGACATGATGACAGTACTTTTGATTCATCACATTTTTTAATTGGTCTCCTTGGTGACATCTTCCATATGTTTATTATTCATTTAGTGAAACTTCCCTCTAAATTTGCTGTGATATCTGAATACTAATTTTTCTTCTTTCCTATCTTAAAATTTATATTGTCTCCTTGTCAAAAACATAGCTACTATAAAAAATATGCTTTCATCACTTTTGGAGATTTCACACTTCTTGCAGAAACATTAAAGATCCCTCAAATAATGAGTACAAGAACAGCACCCTTAACCTGGGAAAAAGAAGTAAATCAGTTGCTTGCTATCATGCACTTGAAACCATTATAAGAATATATTTCCTAAATAATATACCACAACTATTTATTACTTGAACATACATTCTATACAATAAGTGTGTAAAATTCAATTCGCTTTGCGTCAAATGTCAATGAAGTTAGTCTATTTTTACCACATTGCAGTCTTTTTAAATTGAATATTTCTTTAGAAATATTATACATTTATAGTAATTCTAATTTTTGATATCTTCAGATTATCTAGCCCTATTACATATTATGAAGAGCATATTAAGTTTTATTATTTGTAGCCTAAAAGTAACCAAATAACTAATACTGATACTATTGTTTCATTTTAGATAAACAACTGAGCCTCTACCATTTACACTTAGGAGCTGGTAGTTGATAGTTTTATGTATTTAGTTTATATATGTTCAGACATTTCAAGATGATAATTGATATCTTGATTGGGAGTTAATATAGGATGGTGTGTGTTTGTGGGTGTTGTGTATATAAATGTTCAAAATTAAAATTGCACTATCTTGATTAACTTCCAACTAAGGCACCAGAATTAGTGACCTTCTTGTGGTGTTTTCCTTCCTTTCCAAAACCTAAATACCAAAATTTTATCAGCTAATCTTACTTGGGGATTGTTACTGTTACACAGGCATCATCACAATGTTGAAGGTATGTGTTACACTTTTGGAGTTCAAAGTCAAGGCAGGATTGGATTTACCTTGCAAAAGGGCTTTAAGGCCCATGTTACTCCAACTATCTCTTCAATCATCACAGTGTCCAGTGCTCAGACAGATGGGAAGCCCTACACAATCACAGCCAGCATCTAGCCAGGTACACTGGAAGAAGGCAAGGGTTTTCCTTAAAGGCACAATGTTTCCTATAGATAATACTTTAAGGGAGGGAAAAAACAATATATTAGCACACTCAGTTAAAAAGAAGCAAATGAATTTATAGTCTACATGAAACAGTACAAAACTCATTAATACACAGAACACACTATGTAGGATCCAGACTAGACCAGACCAGAATGGCCGTTTCAGGAACAAGAGCTATCATTACCTCCTCAGAGAGGAGAAAATGAATATTTGTAATTCACTGTGTGTTTAGATTCACATTTCAGGGTCTAAGTGCAGCTACCAAGAAAGCTTTTCTTTGCCTTTATAAAATTTAAAATAAAAGAATCTCCGTAGGTATTTCTACATGTAAACACTTTGAATTACTAACCCTACACAGCTACTTTCTGTCTAATCATTTGCAACACCAAGTATACAAATACACCAAAGTAGTCACTGTTCAGAGTCCAGATGAAGGAATCAGTTTTAGATTTGCAAATTGCTCCTAATGTACATGAAAAAATGAACAAATATTAAGTAGAACTTTCTAACTTTAAAGCTGTCTGGTAAAAAAAAAAAAACTCATTAATAGAAAATTTCCCACTGTTAGAATTGTTCAAGCAGACTAATCTTTTTTTTTCTGGAATTTGATAGGATCTTTCTGCATTAAGAAAAGGAATCTCTCACATTTTAAGAACCTAAGTTTATGGCGGTGCCTGTGGCTCAGTGAGTAGGGCACCGGCCCCATATACAGAGGGTGGCAGGTTCAAACCTGGCCCTGAACTGCAACAAAAAAATAGCCAGGCATTGTTGTGGGCATCTGTGGTCCCAGTTACTTGGGAGGCTGAGGGCAAGGGAATGAATCGCTTTAACCCAGGAGTTGGAGGTTGCTGTGGGCTATATGACGCCATGGCACTATACTAAGGGTGAGCAAGTGAGACTCTATCGCTACAAAAAAAAAAAAAAAAAGAAAAGAAACTAAGTTTGTATTATCTATTCCTTTTACACAAATTGATCATATTTTATGTTGTTATATCACGGTTATTCTTTTTCTTAAAGACTTTCTTTAAGCCTGGAGAACATTATGTTAAATGAAATGTCAGGCATAGAAAAATAAAAACCACGTGTTCTTATTCATATGTGGGAACCAAAGAAATTGGTTTAGCCCTGGAAGTGGAGAGTAGAATTGTGGTTTTTAGAGGATGGGAAACATAAGAGGTAAGAGAGAAAGGCAGAGGCTGGTTAATAGATACAAAATTATATTATATAGGAAGAAAAGTTCTAGAACTCTATAGCACTGTAGGGTGAATATAATTAACAATGGTTTGTTATATATTTAAAAAAAAAAACTAGTAGAGAAATTTAAATGTTCCCAGGCTCAAAATGTTTGAGATAATGACTATGCTAATTACCCCAATTTGATCAGTACATGTTGTATACATTTAATGAAATACCATTCTATACTCCATAAATACATACAAGTATTACATGTGAAATAAAAACAAAAGAAGAAACAAAAAAGGGCAAACAATCCAAAAGGAAAATGGATAAGATAATTTAACAGATACTTCACAAAATAGGATATCCAAATAGCTATTAAACTACTGAAAATGTACTCAGCTCAATTAATCATTGGGGAAATGGGACTTAAACTCACTATGTGATAGTACAACATATCTATCAAGATAGTTAATGTTAAAAAAGACAGGAATATATTTTTCAAGAAACTTACACTCTGGCAAAAGGAGTGAAACTCTGTACAATCATTTTTTTTTTTTTTTGAGACAGAGTCTCACTTTGTCACCCTCATTAGAGTGCTGTGGCATCACAGCTCACAGCAACCTCCAGCTCTTGGGCTTAGGTGATTCTCTTGTCTCAGCCTTCTGAGTAGCTGGGACTATAGGTGCCCACCACAATGCCTGGCTTTTTTGTTGTTGTTGCAGTTTAGCCAAGGCTGGGTTTGAACCTGCTACCCTCGGTATATAGGGCCAGTGCCCTGCTCACTGAGCCACAGGCACTGCCCTGTACAATCATTTTTGAATCATTGGTAACTTCTAAAATGGAACATACTCACACCCAGTGATTCATCATATATTCATATTCTACATATATGCCAACAGAAATGCACGTACCATGTTCATAACATTACTAACATTAATAGCCTCAAACTGTAAGAAAAATCTCCAAATGCCCACCAATATCAAAAAGTTTTAAAAAATTGTTTAACATTCATACAATGGGCTATTTCACAACAATGGGAATGAGACTGCAAGCTACATGCAACCACTCAGATGAGTCTCAAACATTGTTCAGACGATACAGCCAGACACAAAAACATAAAATATTTTTATTTCCATTTATGGGAAATAATTATGTTCAAAACAGGTAAAACTTATTTATACTGTTAGAAGACAGGATAATGGTTATGCTTGGATTCGTAAAGCATGGAAGAATATACAAGGGCCTTTCTGGGAAGCTGGTAATACACTGCTCTATGATGTGAGTGCTCATTTCCCGGGTGAATAACCTTACTGAAATTCATATGTCCATCTATGATTTATACCATTCACTTTTCTCTAGTTTGGTTTTATTTAATAAAATTTCCACCCTCCTGAAAATAATGCAAATGGAAATAACTTATTTGTATTATCGCATCACAAAAAAATTATATATAAATAATTACACAATTAGACTGCTATACTTTTCATTAAGTTATTATCTTATATATGTCATCAAATGGCTAAGTAAATTTTAAAATTTTAGTATACTGTTTTCTTTAAAAATTTATCGGCTGTCTAATATTTTATGCTAAAAGGTAGAGATACAGCAGGAATTCAGGTACACAAGTCACCTGACCTGAGTGAACTTTAGATTAAATCAAGACCTTTGTTATTGAGTAAATTAGGCCTATATTCAAATAGAATTCTTTTAATTTCAGTTAAGCTGCCTTTTATGGTACCAACCATTGTGCAATATATTATCGACACCTGGGTAGAATCATTTACCCCACAGTCTATTTATTCAAACCAATATATTCGTGTGGATTTTAAATTATGAGTTTTCTAAAAAAATGAATGCAAGTAGTAAATCGAATTAACCCGCTATTTTTCCACTCAATTATAGCTCTTAAAGATCTAAAAGAGAAACATCTGTTGAGCCAGTAATAAAAGCTGGTTGCTGACTGAGAACAGCAGGAGAGCTTGCAGTTAATCATCTGTATTCCTACCAGGAGCCCTGCTCACCAGTGTGAATTACCTAGGATGGTTTCTTGAAGGATAAGACGCTACTGGTAGTCTCCCTTAAAAAGCAGTAAAAGTCTCAGCAGGGAGAAAGCAGGAATTGGCACTTTAACAAAAGGAGGAGGAGTTTTAACAGTTTCATTGGTAGCTCAGAGGTTTGTACCAGCACCTCCCTGGAAAGCACAGAATAAAACCTGCTTTAAAATAAGGGCTTAGCCTTAAATATACCAAATAAATTGTCAGTTTACTGTGTCTTAACAAGGTGTTAACTTGAATAAACAGCATGTTGGATAAACCTTTGGTTTAATTTGAGTAACGTAGCAGAGAGGGAAACCAAATGATCTGTCCACTTTAGAAGCAGATAGATACAGGCAAGCAGGAAACGGAGCAGAGCGTATTTTTTTTCCTGTAGTAGATATAAATCATCTGTTCACTAAAAATTCAGCTTTCACCTTATTCTTAAATCTTAATGATGAATACAAATATTTATTATTTATGGATTATGAAATAGAAACTGAAACTAAAGAAAATCTGAATATATCTCTTTCTCCTGTTTTTTTTTTTTTTATTATTCTATGTAGCATTTTCCCAGTGCTGAGAAGCTAGTCTATCACTCTCTCTTTCTTCTCTTCTTCTTCTTCTTCTTTTTTTTTTTTTTATTAAATCATAGCTGTGTACATTAATACAGTCATAGGGTACAGTGTGCTGTTTTTATATACAATTTGAAATATTTTCATCAAACTGGTTAGCATAGCCTTCATGTCATTTTCTTAGTTATTGTGTTCAGACATTTATTTATATTCTACATTTAGAAAGATTCACATGTACCCTTATGGGAGGGGAGGAGGGAGGATGGGTGGAAGGAGGGTGATTGGTGGGATCTTTCTTCTCTTCTTTATCTGTCTTTTTTCTTTCTTTCTTTTCTTTCCTTCCTTCCTGCCTCCCTCCCTCTCTCCATCCCTTTCTCCTTTCCTTCCTTCCACCATTCCCCCTTCCCCTCCCCTTCTCCACTCCACTACCCTCCCCTCCTCTTCCTTCCCCTTTCCCTTCCTTTCTCTCTCTTTTATTTGACTCATTGGAGAATGAATTTCTATATCCACTTTACAGATATACACAGATAACTGTAGCTTTCTATTCTGTAAGTCAAATAATCAACATTCCTTTTAATTTTTCAATCATTTATATTAAGCAATATAGTAACATATTTTGTGGATTCTCATTCATACCTTTGTGGTGTTCTTTTTTATTATTATTTTATATGTACATTTTTGTGGCATTTTTTTGGGTGGGGTGGCCAGGGCCAGGTTTGAACCCACCACCTCCAGGTGCTATTCCTTTGAGCCATGGGCACAGCCCAATTATTATTATATTTTTGTTGTTTGGGATTCATTGAGGGCACAAAAAATTGGGTTACACTGCCTGCATTTATTAGATAAAGTCCCTCTTATAATTGTGTCTCACCCCAAAGACGTGTGCCATACACCATGACCCCCATCCTCTTCCCTTCTTCCTCTCCCCACTTGCTCATTCCCCTGCACTCCCCCTTGTATTAGCTCATCTATTGCCTTCATATTAGAATAGAGTCCATTGGATTCTTGCTTCTCCATTCTTGTGATGCTTTTCTAAGAAGAATGTGTTCCACTTCCATCCAGGTTCATACAAAAGATGTCAAATATCCATCTTTTTACTGGCTGAATAGTATTCCATGGTATACATATACCACTGCTTGTTGATCCATTCCTGGGTTGGTGGGCATTTAGGCTGTTTCTACATTTTGGCAATTATAAATTTATCTGTGATAAACAGCCTAATGCAAACGTCCTTCTGATAAAAGTATTCTATCTTAATATCTCAATCTAGAGATCTGCATGAACTAAATTCAATAAAACTAACAAACTTAGTACATTAACATTTTTTTCAATATTATTTATTAAAGAAATTACCACGTAAGTAGACTCTCAAGTATACATCATCATATGGGTTAGAGATGGAAGCACCTATTGAAGCACATTTTATTTTTAATTTGGTAACAAATTCTTAAAGAGTGGCTGATGAACATTTTGAAATTTCCTAACCACATATTTTTATAAACATCTCCAAATTTGATTTGCACTTTTGTTTATTATCTAGGAGTAAGAATATATTTATACAATATTAACGTTTGTATATCTAGGAAATCATTTCAACTGCCATCAAAGACTGGAGGTATTTAAAGAATTTCTCATTTTGGTTTTCAGCCAAAGAATGGGGTTGCTACACTAGTTGTAGTGATTCTTCTTACTATCAAGTTAAAATTGAGATGCTACTAAAAAATGAGGGTAAAAGAGAATATGTCTGAAATAAAGGAGATTCTTGGGGTGCCTCTTAGTACTCTCCTATCCTGTGGTTAAATGAAGTCGCTGTGCAATTATCACAGCTCAGTTCAGGCTAGACTGATTACGGCCCACATCCTTCAGAAATGACGACTTGTGTAACTCCATCAGGCAAGAAACTATGAAAAGCTGAAGTGCTTACTGAGGGAAAAGGGTGTGTGGAATGGTAGTGGAAGAAGTTAGCTACAGATCCCAGCCATGACCAAGTGACCAGTTGGAGAAGCAGGGGCTATAATAGGGCTGAGCATTTCTTCTTTATTTTGATGCGAGTGTGATTTTGTTTGTGTGTATGACCTCACACATGCAATTTTTTTGCCTTTGTCTGCTCTGTCATTCCCTAATCATGCTAATAAGATGTGCTAGTAATACCTACCTTTATATTTTATTATTTAAACTGCACCACATCAATGAGGGAGCATGAGTCAACTAGTAGAGGAATGAATAGCACTCAAAGACCAAAAAAGGGAATGTTGCATCATTTATTTGGAAATGGTTGATATGTTTTTGGTTGCATGGGGGATAATTGTAATCTGTTAGGTGGAAGCATAATTTTGTTATTTTCAATATTTGGTGATTGGATTTCAGGAGATATTTGTGGTTGGAAAGTTGACAAAGTGTGACCTGGGGTGACTTTACAATGTAACTTGGCCAAAGTTCACTGCGTTTTCCAAAATTTTCTTTTCTGCATGTTTCAGGCCAGGGTGGGCAAGACAGAATATCTAATGGGAGATTTGGAGGGAGGAAATCAATAAGCTCATACTTGTTGTCACTGCTGACTCCACACATTAGTGTGAGGCAGTGACCAGGTGTGCAAATGTCCCACCTTCCACTGGATCCTCTTTAAGCTTTAACTCTTGGCCTGGTGAGTATGTTTAGCTCCATGGCAATGGGCTGTGGCTTCTGCAAAACCACCATACAAATAAGGTAAGAAGCATTAAGAATTGAAATGGGGTCCAGCCTGTTTTGGTGGCCTCTAGATTGTCCTTATGGGTTCCTGGTTCGTTGTGCACTTCTTACATCCAACTTCCCTCCTCAGCAGACTCTCTGGTAAACTCCAAGCTCCAGTATCAAACAAAAATCCCAAAGGATTTGACCTTATGCATTTGTCTAGATAAGTGACACTTGGTATCATATGCTATCTTGGAGTGCACAAAGCAGACAGTTGGTGAGGAGAAGATGGATAGATATAATTTCACAGTAGTTCTGCTTCTTTGGTTGAACCCATACTAACATATTTCCACTGCATTCTGGAAATAAATGCAATACATTCTTTGCTGGACATTTAGAAGAGAAAAGTATGGTGTCACTAACTTATCCTTAATTTTTCTCAGAATCCAAAATGAAATCATGCCTTCTCTCAAAGTCAAGAGTAGCATAATACTCTAAATATTGCTTATCTTTCTCTGGTAGCAATAATTATTAGAAAAATAAAGGTAGAACTTGGGCGTCAGGAGAAACAAATGGCTCAGGAAGTCTACAAAAATAATGTTAGCTCATGATGAATTCAGTTATTGCTAAAGCATGTTAATTTTTTTGTCTTTAAAATGGCAATAATTTCCCAACACTGAGAGGTGCTCTCACTCTTGGAGCTACAGTATTTGCAAAACACTGTAATTTTAAAAGCTTGTGCAGATATTTTTCAAACATAGTATTAAGCATAGGGCATTTTTTATTTAAAAATGATTATATACCATAACTTGAAAACAAATAATTCTGTAGTTATTAAAAAAATTCTTAATGTTTGCCTGTGATTAAGTCATTTCCCTCCACCCATTAGCCATCATATCGAAGGGAATATAATCTATAATAAGTTAAATTCTTGATGTATTACATTTTAAAACAATACTTTATATGTTTGCTGTTAGTGAGGCTTTGGCACTGTCTGAGAATATTGGACTTGTATAGAAACTAGAGCTATCAGTTTATTTTTCTTCCTAAAATGCCTAAAACATTTTTGCTTTGTCATAATTTTTACTTGTTTATGTTAAATAATATCGCCATTTGTAAGGCTTTGATGAATTTCCCTGAAAGGCTGACTGCTTCTGAGAAGCATTCCTCTTTCATTTGGCTGGGTATTTCATGACAGAGAAAATAGGGTATTGCGGACCAGCATCAGGCTTCAGAGCTAATGACCGGCTTTAAAGCCTGGCTCTGCATCTCTATGTGCCACAACCAAAGGCGTGACTGAACCTGTCTAACACTACCTTCAAGATTTGTTTGTGGATCAAATGAGCTAATTCCTATATAATCCTTCAAATATTGCCTGGCATACAGGAAACACCCATTCAATGTTACCCATAACAATATCTTCTTCTGTGCCTGCTAATAAGCTGTGAAAACATATGGACCTAAATGATAAGACTCATGATTAACAAAGGAAAAGAGTAAAGATCTCAGACACAAAAGTAAGATATATATCTTTTGAATAAAGGCTTCTACAGAAAGATATTGCTAAAATCATAAACGTCAGACTAATAGAGGCACATAATTGTTTTATAACTAGCAGTTAGGTCTTTAACGCTACATAACTTTGAAATGAAATTGTGAAGTATAATAAAGGCTTCTCAGTAGTTTCTCCATATTTTCTTTGAATTTGTCCAGGGCCAATAGATATACCCAAGCACTCTTTGAGAAAACACTGCTTTTGAAAAAGTAGGAACAGCAGGCAATTACCTCAGCATGATAGTTCTTTGCTAACTGCAGATAAATTGATAAAAATATCTTGACTACTAGGCAACCAGAGTATTGATTGCAATTTACTAGGCTATAAGAAAAAGTGATTTTCCCTTAAGTTACAATATAAGTACTCACTTTTTTTTTTAATGACAAATACAGATCTTTCCTATCAGAAATTCAAAGTTTTTATGGAAAAATCATATGATTACTAATCCTCAAGATTGGCTATGTATTTTTTCCAAGTATTTGCTTGATAATATTTTATGTTGAGTAATTTGGTAAAAAATTACATATAATGTAGCACCCTTTTATTGATGCATTTTATCAATCTTTGTCCCATGTACAGATGCTTCAGAACTCTCTGATCATATTCTTTTTTAGGAGATAAGTAGGATGTCACAGATGCTTCTTTTTAATAATTCCCCACCACACATATACTCACATACACATTTTCTGTTTATCTTACAAATTCATGGAAAATCTCTTTCCAATTATTTTCAATTCTTATTTATTCTTACTTTGTTTACATGCAGTATCCTTTATGGAAAGTTGTTTACACGCAGTATCCTTTATGGAAAGTATCCTTTTTGGAATATTCTATAGTAAAGCTGTACTCTGTAGTAATTTCAGTTGGGGACACACTGTTTGGACTATATTAAATTTTATCTAATTATCATTACTTCCTATATTCTTTGAACTGGTCTCAAAAAAGATGTGTGCATTCAGAGTTCATTTATGGCTGACGTCTGTTCTGAGTATAATAATGTGCCATCCATTTAGCTCTAATTATAAGTTGTGTTACCCAACTAAAAGCACACTTTTCTCCCTGATTATAAGGTTTGGGATTCATCACAGATTTAATAACAGACATCAGAATGAGAGAGTATGATGAGACTCAATTAGCTTATAAAGGGGAGGGGAGTTTTTCTACTTTCACAAGGGAAATTCAATCGGTGATAACACTGGGTTGGATATGATATAAAACTTCAACCATACAATTCTTCTGCTATTGGGAAGTAGTGTTTACACTTGAGCAGTATCACCAGTCAGCTGTGTTCATTGCCACAGACTTTCTTATTCTAAAATCTGTCTAGACTCTAGTGGCTATTCTAAGCCATGCTTGGAATCAGGTCACCTTAGGTAGTTCTATGTACATGATTAAAAGCATCATTGAGGACAGTACAAAGTAGCATTAATTTACCAAAGGCCACTCATCAAATATAACATTTTATGAATCACTCATCTTATTCTAAAATTGCTTGATGAAAATCCTTCATAAATGTCTTTATTTATGTCAGTAGCACACCGATGCTAAACAGTGAATGTGTGCTTTCTGAAAGCAGAAAGATAACTTGTAGTGGATAGAAATTATGATTCAAGTTCCTGCCCAGTCTGCAATCCTTTCTCGCATTAGACCTTTTCTGGCATATACTCTCCTAAGCCAAGAGCACTAAGAATGGATATTTTCAAGATTGTTAGGGAGGAATTATAGCCTGGAGAAAACCTATATATAAGGTAGATGGTGTTAGGCATATTGAAGAATGACATGCTCTAATTTAATAAATCTAGCACATGCTGCATAGATTTTTCTTAAGATAAGAAAAATCGTCAAGTGACTTCTGTTTTTCAAGGACAGTCTAAATTGTATAATTATTTTGTTCAATCCAATCTGTTAATGGCATTACATTACAATGACATTAGCGAATCAGTTGGTACTATGTAAAATCTGAAATTCTGAACACTACAGATGAAGGGTCATAAAACATACGAGGTAGGATTTTGCCTTCCTTCCTCTTTCATCTTCCCTCATCTTTCCCTTTTTCGTTCTTATGGAAAGTAATCTTCCTTTGCAAATGAACTTGAAGTTGTGATATGAAAAAATTAGATTAAAAATACAAAACATTGTTTTACAGATGCTCCAGTGTGACTAATTTGAATGAAGCTGTTATTTCCATGAAGGTATATGAAATATATTCTATTATCTTTTTTCCAGAACAGAGCCAGGGATTAAATTAATTATGCAGCACTCTAACTTGGTAGAATACTGCTAAAAAAGTCTCATGTCTTCAGAAAGGCACGGGGGATGAAAACTCTGATAATGATGTGACGGGAGGCTGGAGCATAAAGACAGCTGAAGAAAAAACTAAACCCAGACCACACGTGTGAGACTGACCCTCTACGGACTGAAATATAAATCAAAGACATTACTGTCATAGTTAGGGCTGCAATAATATGGCCGCTTTTCAACAGAGTCAAACACTGGAGTAGAAGCATTTCTCAAAAATCATGTCTGAAAGAAAACTACCTTCAAAAATTATGGTCGCAGTTGGAACAGGGGACATAAATACAATTACTGTTCTCTAGACATGACCTCTAAGATCACTCATAGCTCCAGGCAGCACTGTAACACCACAGCTTCTCTCCCTCTGGATACGTGTCACGCTGACATTGCCCTTTGACCTGTGTCAGAGAACTGATGCCTCAGTTGCACTGAACTGTTCTCCAAAACCCTGTTCCAGATATCTTGTAATTTAAGGCAATCCCCACTCTGTTAGTGTAATAAGATGGAATCACAATGCATTTGACACATCTTTATTAATTGTAGCAGATGGGAATTTCTGGACGTTCTAACTAAAAGCCTTTGGATGTTGAAAGGGAAAGAAGATGAGACTGTACACGAACATGTGGACCTTGGATATTTAACTGACTCCTGAGCCACCTGTGGTATTTGTCGATGAGCGAATTTGGAACAGAAATCATTATGTTGAAAGAATGAGACGCAACAAGCACAAATATAAAAGAACCTTATTTTTACCTCTCACTCCATGCTGCAGGATTCATTTTATCTTTGCTTCTCTTGGATGAAATTTGAAATCTAGGGCATGCTGTGTTAGCCGTCGTGGTCATTATAAGGTGAGAAAAATCATCATCATCAAATGACTTCCATTTTTCATGGACAGTCCAAGTTATATATTTTGTTTAATCCAATATATTAATTTAAAAAGTATGAGCTTCATATAAAATTGAAACTCCCCTGATTTCAATCCACAGTGGATGCCAGAGTGTGGCATAGACATCCTTATAGCTTAACAATGTTGTGAGGGAGCATCACGGTTCTCATGAGTGGCAGATATTTAAACTTGACATTTTTTCTTCTCACAGTGTGTGGTCTTTTCAGTGCCCACTGCACCATCATTAGAAATCTCTTTTTTTATGGGTCTTCTAAAGGTGAAAAGGAGCATCTCTATTCTGGCTGGCATTTGCCTGTGGCCATCATCGTGTCCTCTGAAAACAGAACTACCTATTTTGTTCCCAGAAGAAAACTATGGAAATTTATGTCTTAGATTGTCAGTAACTCATTTTAAAATAATTGGGCATCACATGTGTGATATTTTTGAACTATACACTACCATTATACTGTATAGGTATTTGGTCACCACCTGAAATACTCAGGAATACTCTGTCCAGGGATGATGAGTCAGCATTTGAAAATTAAGAACTTTTTCATTTTTTACTGAAAGAAATAAGGAACCCATGAAAGAATCTTAAAGTCAAAGGTAGATTTCAACTAAAAACCTTTAAATATATATATACTTTAAAAATTAAAAAATTTATATATCAAACTTTTGAGTACATATATATTTTATATATCAAAAGTATATATATGTACACATATATAGTTATACATATATATATATATGTACACATACATATAATTGCTGAAATGACTAGTTGTCAAGAAGGTCTGGTTATGAGCCAGTAGATCATACATGCTTGGCCTTTGAAAAAGCTGGAAGGAGTTCACAGACTAACATCTTCCTGAGTGGGGGCTCTCCATCCAGGACTTTATTCAGTTCATTTTATGGAGGGATCTGTCATGTTATTAGATGAGGCTAATTGAATATTGCTACAAAAACAGGTCCCATGACTAGGATCTTTTTGCAAATTAATTTTTCTATAAGTGGTAGAGTTTAAGCCTTGCTTTCATTAAGAATATCACCTAGTGGTGAGACAATAAGAGATATTTATCAGGCTCCTGAATCTCTAGTTATTTGAGGCCTTTGATCTCATAAATGGCAGAGTGAAGTGATTAACTATTGTTAGTACTTAATAAAAGAACAATTCAACTCACATACTTCTATCCTTGAATTCCCTTGAGGTGGTGATCCAGTCTTTTGGTCTTTAGAAAAATATGAGTCACACAACAGTGTTCTGTGTTCCGTCAAGCTCAAGTAGAGCCGTATTGTCTGAGTGGGCTTTGTAAAGTCTTGCAGTTTCACAATATAGGGAGAGAAAAGCACCTCTCAGTCTCTCCCTTTGGGATTGTGGAGGCACTTGGCGTATAAAGAGCATTCTCCAAAAGTCTTTTTCTTTGTCTCTAAATTACAATACTTTTATTGCTTTGTGTTGGTTGAGAAGCTAAAGATTTAAAAAGAGAGTTTTTTTTTTCTCTTTTTAGAATAATGGATTCGCAATTCCATATAGAATATGGGAACAACTGGCATCTATTGTGTTGGAACATTAGCCTAAGCTGAGGTGGAAATACTTTGATTTTGATATCACACTCTACCTTTTTTTTTCTGAGACAGAGTCTCAAACTGTCACCCTGGATAGAGTGCTGTGCTGTCACAGCTCACAGCAATCTCTAACTCCTGGGCTTAGGCGATTCTCTCGCCTCAGCCTCCCAAGTTGCTTGAACTATAGGCGCCTGCCACAATGCCTGGCTATTTTTTGCTTGTAGTTGTCATTGTTTGGCGGCCCAGGCCGGATTAGAACCCGCCAGTTCCAGTGTATGTGGCTGGTGCCCTAGTCACTTGAGCTACCCGCGCCAAGCTGATGTCACACTATATCTAATGCACAATAATATAACTGCTAGAAAAAATGTATTAAGTAGACTATTTCTTTATATTTTATTATGTAATCTGTTAAAATCAAAAACTTTCAGGCTATCCCTGGACCAATTACTATATTAAAACAGTGATTTAATCTAGTAGCCCAAATGATTATGACAGAGGTAATTTTTAAAAAATATTTATACAAATAGAAAATGAATGTATCTACAAATTATTTTGTTATTTCATGATTGTGAGACATTTACAAAATTAAATAAAAATATTTTAAAATATTAGGTCATGCATGATAGGAGTTAATATTTTGTAGGTCAATACAAATACAAACTTCAAGTTTATCTTTTTTTTTTTTCCCCCACTGGTAAAAACCTCTATGCTATCACCTTATAGTACTTGGGAACTTATCAAATAGAAAAGAGCAAACTCTAACACAGGTATATTATCCTAGACAATGAAAAAATTGGGGGGTGGTTCAGTTAAATAATGCCTCTGCCTAACATTGAAGGCACCTTGTTTTCATAGATTTCATTCATAAGTTTGGATAATTTTCCCCCCCAAAATGGCAACATATTTCTCCTAACATGAGTAAGTAAAACATTTTAACTATTTTAGATAAGAAATGAGAAAATATTGATGGATATCAAGAATAACATGGTATAATAGATATGTATTCCTGTTTTTGGAGTGTATGATAGATGGAGAGAAAGAAATATTTAATTAGTAACTGAAATGGCCTATAAATGAAATTATAGAGCACTGTGAAATCTTATTTTGGGGGAAAGTGATTTCATGTTAGGGGAGACATTTCAGAAAGGCTAAAACCTAAAGGATGAGTTAGAGAGAATTATATCAACGATGGTGGAGCTGTCGGTGGAAGGAGCACATTCCAGGGGGAGGAAGTAGAAGTATACGGGCAAATGTTGGGTGGATGGGGCTGAGCACTGGAGCATTGGTATTTTAACAGCTGAAACAAAAATCAGTATTATGGCTAAAATACAGAGAGTGACAGAGAGATAATCATGAGAGGAGAGTGGAAAAGAATAATAATGCTATAATAAATGGATGTCTCATTGAGTGAAAGGCACCACTGAAAGTACCTTATATATATTAGCTTATTCAATTTCTAGAAAAATATTCAACAAGTACTACTAATGACGTATCTGAAAACTGAGGTTCAGAGAAGACCTATTTTGTATAGTTCAGACAGCTAATGAGTGAAGGAGTTTAGATTTGAACACAGCAATCTGGTTCCATGGCTCTTATTTATCACCATGTTAAATGTGCTGAAATGGCTGGGAAAGGATCATGCAGAACTTATATGCCAAATAAAAGATTTTTTGTTTTGTTTTCCTAAGAGAAATAGGAATCTACTAAATGATTCTAAATGTCAGGATGAACCAATGTGACTTCTGAAATGGCTCTTCTTTTGTAGTGTGGAGAACTAATTATCAAGCAGAACACAAGTGTTAATAGGACCAATTAGGAAGAATCTATATTCATTCAGGCAAGAGATGGTGGTGCTTGAACTTGAGTAATGATAGTATTAATGTAGATAATATTAATGACTTTGAGAGATTTTGGGGAAGTGATTTTAAAAGATCTCAATGGTGAGTTGTACATGAGAGAAGAGATAAGAAGCATTAAGGACAACTCATGGGTAACTGGCATACACAACTGGATTCACCATGACATCATTCATTAAAGTAACAATAGTAAAGGAGAAGGAAGGAATAGCAAAGTGAAAATGGACGATGAGTTTGGCATACGACTGGTTGACTTTGAATTGTCTTTCATTTATGCACACATAGATACTAATTGAGCAATTAGTAGTAAGCTCTCATTGGAGCTATACTTTCAGAGAAAACTGTCTATAGATGGAATTTGAAGCAATAGTTATGGATAATATTACCAGGAGAGAATGTAGAATGAAAAAATGGAGTCCATGACCTGGTCTTTGTTACTCTGACAATTAAAAGCTAGGTAGAATAACTTAGCAAAGAAGAGTAAGTCCTCAGTAAAGATAAATACAAATAGAAAGAATGATAAATTACACAAAGTAGAGAACAAGGATAAGAATAGAATGGTAGAATGAAGAGAAGGGAGAGATCTCAAAGAATATAAGAGAAAGATTGTTTTAAAAGGAAAGAGAGGCTATGGTATTGAAAGTTGCTATGAGCTTAAATAGTTGGAAAAGTAAATTAGTTGCCTTTGGTGTTATATATTACTTTAGAAACCATTTATTACAATTTTATTGTTGTTAATATATAAAATGGAGATCCAGAGAAAATGAGAGATTCGACTGAAGGTATCAACTATGACTTTTTTTAATATTTATGATTTAATCTGCTGCTATATACATTGAATACTTATTGCTTATAAATCTTTAGACATACTTTCAATTTAACATACAACTTAATTATTATTGTGTGTGAGGTTGAATCACTGAGATAAATTAAAGATTATTTATAATTAAATATAAATAAGCAGTATAGGACTTCAAATTAAACATAGCTGATTTTATATTTACTCTAATTAAAATACTCTTCTCCTCCCTAATAAAAATGTCAGTAAAATTTCAACGAAAGAATAAAATAGTTATAAACCCACAGGGAAAAGACAAGAAGGTAAGTGATACGAGATAGTGATTTCAGTTCATTTCAGAAGACCTAAGCACATGGTGAAGCTGAACTGGCTGAACAGAATAAGGGAAGCTCCAATCTAACACCATATAGAGAGAATACCAAAAAGATGGGAGCCAGTCAAATACTATGAAAAGCAAGGAATGCTGCAGGAGCAGAAACCAGAGTTGTTGGTGAACCTGGCATACCAAGTTCTGGGACCCTGAAATTCCCTTCCATCCTCCTACTTTTGACATGCTGGAGTCAATGGGCTTTTAAATTTACAATAGAAAATGAGTAGATTCCTCTTTGGAGAAATTGAGTGGCTGTGAGATTTGGCAAAAATTTCAGATACTGACATTAAGAAGATGTATGAGGAAAAAAATCTACCCAATAGTATGTACATTAATCACCAAGAGCAGAACTTACTTGTAATGATCTGACATATATTATCACAAAAGATAAAGCAAGGAGGCTTATAGGGTTGTATCTGATTGGTAGAACCTGACTTGGATTTAAGACCCTAGCTGTAAAGGGATCTGGGAACTGTAGTCTTTTATTTTACAGCAGAAGAGAACCGCACACTCAATGGAGATTAGAACAAATGTTGAAGGAGACATTGTACCACATTTGCCCCAGATGGTTAGGAGACTCTTAACCAAACAAGGGAATGTTCAAGGCAGAGACAGCATTTCAGGTGTATGACTGAGGATAGGCCGGACAAATCTGTAGATACAAACAATGTTTAAATAATTATCAACAACTTAGTTGGGAAAGTTGCACCCATATTTTATCCCTGAGAAGTTTTGTTTAAATCAAAAGATTTATTTTTAGATATGTTTCTCTTCTGACTCTCATTTCAAAGTTTTTTCCAACAAAGGTGGGGATGGCCATAAACCTTGATTTGTTATTTGATGCAAGAGTAACTTTCCACTATCTTTTACTGCACAAAGCTTTTCTTAATTTAATTTCATTATATTAAGGAGTGAGGGGCTGTTGCTTTTTTCAGCCATAAATTTGCAAATTCTCTGCTTTCATTCCTACTTTCACCTTAGGTAATTCATTTCTAAACTCACTTTTTTTGTGTTAACTTACAGAACACAGCTAACAGCCAATAGAAAACACCACAACCAATATTGGACTTTATAACCACTTGCCCTAAAGCTATAAGATTACTAGATATATGATTCATTTCTAAAGTTATCACAATTAAATTTTTACCAAATATTTTGCTAGTGCACTATGCATATTGTCATCTCTGATAATAATCTTCTCACCTACTGCCAATTACTAAGTCATTGCTATATATTTTAGGTCGCTGTTACGATAGCATTTCTTTTCTTGGAGTAATTTTATTATCAACAGAAGTAGGTGATGATGTAATGTGATACAACTCCCAAATCTTAGTGGCTTAATAACCCAGGAAACTCAACACTGATGAATGTGTTTTCTTAGATCCTTTATTGCATGACTTCCGACTGTGTGTAGGCAATGGAGAGCATTGAAAGAAGATCAGACCATGCAAAAACAGACATTTATGCTTATTCTGTGAACTCCTTCTCTGCTTTTCTGTCATGCCTCTGCCAGTGGCTGTGTCTCACGGTTAGGTGGATCCTTTTCCATAGTTTTAGCTGCCAGGGAGCTGCTATAACACTTTTTGTTGTTGTTTGTTTGTTTTCATTTTATCCTTTCTGGCCTTGCTATTGTTTGAATGATAATGTCCCCTCCAAAATTCATGTTGAGGTTGGGCACCTGTGGCTCAAGTGGCTAAGGTGCCAGCCACATACACCTGAGCTGGCAGGTTCGAATCCAGCCTGGGCCACTAAACAACAATGATGGCTGCAACCAAAAAATAGCCGGGTGTTGGGGCAGGTGCCTGTAGTCCCAGCTACTTGGGAGGCTGAGGCTGGAGACTCGCTTAAGCCCAAGAATTGGAGGTTTCTGTGAGCTGTGATGCCATAGCACTCTACCCAGGGGGACAGCTTGAAGCTGTCTCAAAAACAAACAAACAAACAAACAAAAAAAAGAAAATTCATGTTGAAACATAATCCTAAATGCAGCACTATTAAAGAGGTATGGGCTGTGGGAGATGATTAAGTCATGAGAGCAGAGCAGCCT
This sequence comes from Galagoides demidoff, assembly GCA_963574575.1. NCBI lineage: Eukaryota > Metazoa > Chordata > Mammalia > Primates > Galagidae > Galagoides > Galagoides demidoff. Next base: position 34,356 of record CAUYQV010088012.1, read on the forward strand.
GCTAATGGGTTAGCATCCTTATAAACGGGCTTGAGTCTGACAAGAAACCCTCTTGCTCTTCTCTCCCTTCCATGATGTGAAGACTCAGTATTCCCTTGTAGGACTCAGCAACAAGGCAGATTCTTGGAAAGCAGACCTCACCTGGCACCAATCTTGCTGACACGTTAATCTTAAGACTTACTGAGCTCTATAACCAGGAGAAATAATTTTCTATTTTTAATAAATAGAAAATGTGCTTTTTTTTTTTTAATTGCAGCACAGAGTAAATAAACTTCATCTGTAGGGGCCCCTACATTTTTCTCTAAGGAATACCTTCATTAAATTTTCTTTATTTGAACCAAGTGAGTTGAACACTATTTCATGCCAGTAGCCTAACACAGAAACTGTGCACACTCAGAAATCTGGGCTGATGGTGATTTATTTTAACACAAAGTGTGATCATTATGGTGGGAAAAGAATATATCATTGTTCTTACAACTCCCTCCTGGAATTAGTGTACCTATGGTCGTTTTTAGCCAGCCAATGTAAGCCATATGTCTATACCTTTCTTTGAAAAAAGAAGAAAAATAATGACTTGACATTTTCTTAAAAAAAAAAAAGTGAATGAGAATACTTATGACTCAGTTGTGATTACCAAACTAAACAGAAGTAAAGGAATTGGAACAAGGAAGTATACATATTCTTGGAGAATAATGGTCTGGTGTGCTGTGAATATCACAGTTATATTGTGATTAGATGCAAACTTTGGTTGAGATTAGATTAGTAAAGCCTACAGATGCAGTGCCAAATGTGTGTGATTGAAAGGAATACATAGGAAAAGAAATCTGGAAAGGCACAAACAGGGTCATGTCTATATTTGAAAATATTTTCTTGAGCCAAATCAGAGATTTGGTAGAGTCTGGTAGTGTGTACCAGACATTCATGACAGCTATAAAGAAAATAAAATGCATAAGACTATACTTACACAAGGAGGTGAAAAATCTCTACAAGGAGAACTGCAAAACTCTGAGGAAAGAAATTGGAAAAGATACAAACAAATGGAAAAACATCTTGCTCATGAGAAGGTCCAATCAATATTGTTAAAATATCCATATTCCCCAAAGTGTTTTATAAATTCAGTTCATTCCCCATAAAATCACTGATACCTATTTCACAGATCTAGGAGAAATAATTATATATTTTGTTTGGAACCAGGAAAGAACCTGAATAGTTAAAACAATCTTGTACAAAAAGAAGAAATCTGGAGGCATCACATTACCAGCCTTTAAACTGTTCTATAAGACTATACTAACCAAAAGAGAACAGTATTGGTACAAAAATACAGACATAAACTTTAAACTGTTCTATAAGACTATATTAACCAAAAGAGAATGGTATTTAGTACAAAATAGAGACATAAATCTATGGAGCAGAAGAGAGCCCAAATATAAAACCACCTACCTATAACCAACTGATCTTTGACAAAACAAACAACAATGTAGTCAATAAATGGTGCTGAGAAATTGAACAACCACATACAGGATCCCTCTCTCTCGTCATTCACAAAAAAAATTACTCAAAATAGATGGAACACTTAACTCTAAGGCATGAAACCATAAGAATTCTAGAGGAAAATGTAGGGCTGGGCAAATAGTTTATGATTAAGACCCCAAGGCAATCTTGGGAATCCCCATACTATGGATTGTGACAACAAGAAAACAAGAAAAATTAATAAGTAGGATTTGGTTAAATTTAAAAGCTTCTGCATAGCTAAAGAAATAATCAACAAAGGAAATAAGTATAGAATGGGATAAAATAGTTGTAAGCTATACATCTGATTAAGAACTAATATCCAAAATTTACAAACTGAATTAAATTAACAACAACAACAACAACAACAAGAACAGCCATATTAAAAAGTGGGCAAAAGACCTGAAAAGAAGGCAAAAGACCTCAAAAGAAGAAAGATTTAAAAAATGTGAAAAATTACTCTTTTTCACTAATAATCAGGAAAATGCAAATTAAAACCAAAATGAGATATCAACTCAGAATAGTTTTTATTAAAAGCCTGAAAACTATTGATGGTATCACAGATGCATAGAGGAAGTTACTCTCTGGTGGGACTGCAAATTAGTACAACCCCTAGGGACAATGGTATGGGAATTCCCCAAAGAACTAGAAATAGATCTGCAGTTTGATCCAACAATCCCACTATTGGGGGATTTTTATTACCAAAATAAAATAAGACTTCATCAAAACTACACCTGCAATTGAATGTTTATTGCAGGACAATTCACAATTACAAAGATGTGGAATCACTCAAGTGCCTATCAATTCATGAGTGGATTAATTTTAAAAAGGTGACATGTATATGCCATGAGTACTACTCAGCCATGCAAAGATGAATTAATACCTTTTGCAACAATCCAGATGGAACTGGAGACCATTTTCCTATGTGAAGCATCTCATGCTTCACAAACACCAAATGTACTCACTATTAAATTGGAACTAACCCACAAGTTAGTGGAAATCAACCAGAGGGGGAAAATGAGGGGGCAAAAATCTACCTAATGGGTACAATGAACACTGTGTGGGTGATGGGTACACCTGTAGTCAATACTCAAGTATTACCAAAGTGACCTCTGCAAGCTAAAACATTTGTACCCTGTTAATTTCTTGAAATAAAAAAGAAAATGTTTCTCACAATCTAATCATTCTATACTGAGAATAGACTATGAAGTCTATGAAGGGAGATTATGTAAAATGATTACATAAAAATTTGGAAATGTAGCAAGCTAGGCTCATTGTTTCATAATCTATGGTGTAAATTAAATTAAGATAATTAATGTCATGATTTTATATATTGGGCAGAGGTTTCTATAACATGTATGAAGGGAATTAATGAGACTGATCCAGTCATTTGTTAATTCAATTACCACTGACATTACCCCAATCTCAGAAAAAAAAAGATATTGTTTGTCATAGAATTTATTTTAGACAATGTCTCTGAATGAAACAATTATTTTAAAATAATCTACCAAAAATGTAACTGTAAAGCAATATGACACAGCAGAAATTTTCCAAACAAATAGTAGCCATTATAATATACCTATTAAAATAAAATTAGAGTGGCCAAAACATTACTGATGAAATCTGAAATAAGGACAATATGAAATGCACAAATAAAAGGGCATAAAATCCCTCCATGGTTTGCATGTAATTTAATTTAATTATTGACTCTCACATTCATAGCTGGGGTATCATCAATCACCACAGATAATATTTTTTCCAAGCCACCAAAACTAATTATATTCAGTAATCTTTGCTCACTGAGACTAATCACTACACTACATTAAAAATCAATCTATTATATAGTGTCATGAAGGTCTGCTGAGTGTAGTGATTTTTTATGAACCTTAAAATTCTATGTTAATTACCTGAATACTTCACACAGATGTATCAAATTGTTGTCCAAATTCTCTCTTGTAAACTATGAAAACACTGGTGACTTTTGTTTCATTTTTCTAAGTGAACCATTTGTCATTGAAAAACAATTACGTAAACATTGCCATTCATTGTTTATATTTTTTGGATTAGAATATTGACAAAGGAGAATAAACTGACATGTCAATCTAATTGGAGAATACTGGGAAGGGCAGAGGTACACGTGATCACTCCCGACACTAAGGGGTTCTCTAGCACCGTTCCCTATGAAGTGTTCAGTTTACATTATTTCTACACCATGTTTTTAAACAATATTTTAGTTTTCTTTAGGCAACGCTTCCCTGAACTACTTGTATAAGTTAATTCAAATCTGATGTTTTATGTTCAGAGTATTTTAAATATAAAAAGACTGTAGAGATTCATTCACCAATGTGGAAAACTTAGAAAAATTTTAAGCTGCAAAACTGCTCTAGTTGTTAGAACCCATGTTTCTAACATAGTTAGAGCCCATGTTTTCAACTGCTTTACAGAACTCTTTTCAGTAAACCACAAATAAATATATATAAAGCACTTATAATCATATTCGTATATAAACAAAATTTCTCCACTTAACAGGATAGTATACTAAGTACATATATAAAGGCTTAATAATTGTTTACATTTGCTGTTTTTCCTCCATCTCTTTTTCATTATTTCTCTTCTTCATCCTCTTCCCTTTCTCCTTTTTATTTGACAAACATCTTTTTGTTTTTGAATGTAATATCCACCTAGTTACCTCATTGTATATCTCCCAAGAACATGGACATTCTTGTGTATTACTAGTATACTATCAGACCTTTATCAGATTTAAGAAATACAATTTTACTCTTGGAATAAAATCTAATAGAAAGTCTGTATTTTTTGAATTTCTCTCAATGGACTATTACTATTTCTTAATCTGGGAGCCAAAAACCACGCATTTAGTTATTGCATTAGCCTCCATTAGTTCTACAACTTAAAAAAAATCATTTATTAAGAGTCTTAGATAGTTGTTTTGTAAATGATCATTACTTTGAAAGTGTCTGAATGTTTTCTCAGAATTAGACTCTTCTTTTTCCTCAACAACACCAAACAGCTGATACTATGTCTTTAGTGCAATATCAATTGGTTTCATTATCAGTAGCGCTGAGTCTTTGGTAACAGTTTCTGGGGTAGTATGTACCAGATTACTCAGTTGTAACAGTTCTTCTCTCACCCTCTGTAATTAATAAATAATCTGTGAAACGATACTTTGATATTTGAATATCTTGTTTCCCAGCAAAATGGATTTAGCATCTGGAGATCATTTTTACTTAACTAATTGAAAAATTGGTAGTTGCAAAGGAATAAAGCAAATACATGTACACATACACGCACATACACACATACTCAGAGGGTGCCAAAAACGGATACATAATTTAAGAAAGAAAAAAATGCATTAAAAGTATAATCATCATGTCACGTTTGACTTCTGTGATCACAAGAAATACAAGATACAATATACAAGATAACAAACATCGGTATATAGTGAATATTATAATTTTAACACAGTTTTTTCTTTTTTAAAAATGTTTAAACATTTTTTGGCATTCTCTGGATATGTAATATATAAAATCAGTTTTACTTTGCAAGGTAATTTGTATTTACTATATATTTAATATTTGTTTGATAAGTTTATGACAGTTTTACAGATTTAAGGAATATTTGTGTATGTTCGGTGTGAATGCAAATAGTAAATAACAAAATGGAGGCTTGTAACTAGCTATTGTTATAGTTTTCTCATTAGAATGCACAGTTGCAGAGTTGTCTTGGTCTCGTCTCCAACAATGTGTAGATCAAGAACGATTTCATAGAGTTACTTAGTCACTAACAATGATCATTTGACATGAAGAGATCTGAGCATCTTTTTTCTATTGACAGCAAGGCCTTAGGGCTCCTATTTATTCTTCAGTTCTTTGTTAGCACCAAAGAATACATTTTTCTTTTAATGTGAGTAAAATGAAATGACACCGAGAATAAAGACAAATTAGTGGTTCTCAGTTAGCCTACAGTAAACATGAAATTGTAAATAGTACACAAATCATTGTATGAGTAGAATCCAGTCTAAATAAATTTTCTGTACACCATGCAATACCTTATGAGATGCAGTAGAAACAGATTGTCACCTACGTGAATTCCAATCCTGGTCCTTTTACCTAACTGCACATGTGACCCTTGGGTATGTAAATTACTGTTTCTGTGCTATAGTTTCCTAATCTGTAAAATGAGGATTATAAAAAATTCCAAATTTATTGCAAGATTAAATTATTTGCACCTTGTAAAATTGTTTTAAAAGGGGTTTAATACACAGTGAACAATCAGGAAGTTTGCAAGTAGGGACAAAAGACAAGAGTAATGGTTAAGGGTACAGGCTTTGACGCAAGAGAATGGGGATATGAATCATGGCTTCCATTAGATTTTGTGTAGTCCAGATGATAATTTGCAAATATTAAACTGTAAATGTTCAATTACTGTTTTAAATACCATCTTTATCTAAGGTTGAGCCAGGATACTTACTGTCCATGGGCAGGACAGAATAGGTTTTGGTTTTTTGGATTTAGGAAATACAGTTATCCCTCCATATATCCACAGAAAATTGTTTCCAAGACCCCTTTGGATTCAAAAACCTTCAGATGCTCAAGTCCCTTATATAAACTGTAGTATATGCATGTAACCTAAGCATTAAGCACTTTAAATTATCTTGAAGTAAAGGCTGTATACATAGTTCTCATACTGAATTAGGTTTTTATTTGTATTGTCTTTTATTTAGTAATGTTAGTTTTTATTAATTTAATTTCCCCCCCAGGATATTTTCCATGTGTGGTTATTGAACCTGCAGCAGCAGAACTGCAGTTAGGACACACTGTCTTTGAAAGATAGGGATTGAAAACAGAGGGAGAGAATTTCTAAGCTTGCTGGCATTTCAAGAGGCAGATTTATCTTCGATATCCTCAGCATAGTAAAGCCTCATCTAGTGGTCCAAGATCCCTTCTCCATTTCTGGGAGAGGACTGATACATAGAAACAGACTTGATCTGATGGACGGCTGTATCTACCTTTGTGTTTTACGCTCAGTGTGAGTGTATGTGTGCATATGCATACACACAGAAATATTGTCATGTTTCAATACTGATGTGTTTCAATGGAAGTATTACCACCAAGATTCCTTTGATGGTGAAAATAAATATATTTGTATGACTACCTTTCTAAACTCCCTAAATTGTAAATTCTGAAACACATCTTGTCCCAAGGGTTTCTGATACAGTCCTTGGACCAGTGTTAGGGCTTCGCCTTTTGCCCATTTTTCTCTCATGACTAAGCTTGGGATGTGGTTTTAGAAACAGACAAATATAAAAGTGACCTAATAAAAATTGTTTGTCATTTAAATTGTAAGGAGAACCAAAAAAAAAAAAAAAAGACTATAAGGAGAAGACCTCATGGGTTTGATCTGGTCAAAATATACCAACTGGTGCATACTTGGCAGAGGGAGGTCTTAACTTTAGCTACTAAGAGAGCTACTAAGAAGTTCATGTGTGACTTCAATAGGTGCTACTTGGTGAATGTTCCTGAGTGGGTCACTATAGATGGAGGGAGGTGGACCCATATTCATCCTGGTCAGGGACCTAATAGGGGTCATAACCAAACACTAAACCATGAAGCCAGCCAAGCATTGCCAGCGGTCAGGGGATTGATCATTGATCTGTCCTTATTAATTGTAAATTCTATTATCAAATAGGAGAAGGGTACTCAAGGAACCAGGAAGCCATTACCTTCAAAATGAGGGAAATCAAATTTCTCTACTTAGATATTTCAGCACCCCTTTCTGTTACCAGGATGACTTAGATGATCACATGTCAAAACATTATTTTATTTTTTTCTTTCAATAGTTGTGCTATATAATATGCCATATTTTGATTATATGAATACATGCATATATTTATATGTTATATATATGTGTGTAAAGTCATTCTCAAGATATACTGTTTGTGAGTGTATACTTACATAATTTCCCCATCTATTTGGTTTTATGTTTGACCCCTTATGTGTATAGGTTTTTTTATTAAAAAAAAATCTAGGCATATAAAAATATCTAAAATAAAACAACTGTCTTTAATTTTCATGAGATAGCAATGAAATAAGTATTTTAGTTTGAGATTATTCATATTTTTTTTTTTTTGGCAGAGGCTGGGTTTGAACCCAGCACCTCTGGCATATGGGGCTGGCACCCAACCCTTTTGAGCCACAGGTGCCTCCCCATTTATATTTTTAAAAGCTTTATGCTTTTCAAAGAATTTAATGCATTTTTGCTGAACAGTTCATTAAAATGCCATAGATAAGAATAGAGAATTTTCTTAGTATTACTTCTATCTCTATACTAAAGTCAGTAAAAATAGATTTGAGGCTGTAGTATCACTGTATTTCAGCTCCCTCTCTCTAGAAATAGAATGAGAATAAAAAGCAGTAGTAATAAGAGCTGGAAAATATAGTACCAAAGTGAAAGGCATGGTGTCTAGCACTCTTCAAAAGCACCATTATTTTAGAAATGGATCACTGTGTAAGAAAAAAAGTGCTTAAATTGTCTGAAAATGCTGCAACATTACAAACCTTTGAGGGGAAATGTAGCTACAGTTTGGGGAAAAAAGTGTGTACTTACATAAAAGGAGGCCATTTTTATTGCCTATGTAGGTCCATGAAGACGCCAGAAAAACTGTACAAATTCATTTTATAACTGGTAACTGCAAAACTAACAAATAACATGTCTCTATGCAAATTGTCATTAATCATCTCTCTGAATGAAGAGAAAAAAATCTTTTTTGTTTTTGTTGAGTCTCACTATGTTGCCCTTGGTAGAGAGCTGTGGCATCACTGCTCACAGCAAAGTTAAATTCTTGGGCTTATGCAATTCTCTTGCCTCAGCCTCCCAAGTAGCTGGGACTACAGGTGCCTACCACAATACCTGACTATGGAAAAGCATTTCTGAGAATTGAAACGTGGAACTTTCCAGTAGCCTGTATTGTTTTTATAATGTTCAAAAATATATTTTAAAAATGTTATTATAACTTAGAAGTACAGTATGAGATAATTCAGTAAGATCTTTTTTTAATAGATACATAAATGATGTATCTAGATTAACATTAAAATAGCATGACTAAAAAGAATTAACACTCCTTCTTAATTCTTATTTCTGGCTTATCTATGTCTACGACAGAGTTATACAAAAATCACATTTATATCAGTCTCAAGATTGTTCATTCTAAGTAGTCTTCATGCAAATAAGTCATGTCTGTTACTCAGTAATTGGAAACTAAGTTTTAAAGAACCTAATGGTTAAATTACTACACACAGATTATCACTGACATTAAATCTAGATTCTTGTCTGTAGCCCTCCATCTTAAGAGTTTCTATGAAAACTAATATTTTTGAAAGTCAAACTAAATAACCATATTGTATCATCACTATTAAATGCAAAACCTAAAAATATAAGAAACTTTTAAAAAAGTGTATCTTCCTTTTTGGCAATTCTCACCTAGGTTAGACCAGTTAGTGCATACATACTGACAAGAGAAAGGTTTATGTCTGTCTGTTTTTGTTTTACTTTGGCTTGGTTTTAAAAGCTATCTCTGGATACAACATACTTGAAGTTTCTTTAGAAATCTCATACAAGGACATTGGGAAATTAAGTAAACATAAGAAAGATAATAACCAGAAGTTTATAGCCATTAATTATGAATCCCTAATATTTAACTACTTAATAGAAGGAATAGAAAGCTAGCTATTTACAAATATTTAGCTACACAAGTTCAAATAGACTGAAAAAAACAGCACACATTCATTATTCTTCCAATACCTACCTGCCACCTTGGAAATTAAGACTTTATAGACTGGTTAAGCACATAAATGCTGGACCTACAATTTGTGGGTTCATATTTTCAGCACTGCCCATTTCTTCGGGCAAGTTGCACAAACTTTGTGTAAGGTGGTTTTCTTCTCTATACTGGAGATGGTATTATCATTACTTATTTCACAGGGTTCTCATACCTAAGTTCATAGAGTATTTAGGCAAGTGCTTGAAGCACAATAAACACTTTACCACCACAGTGTATTTGCTTCTTTAGGCAGGGCATTAAACACAGTGGTCCACTTCACACACATAATAAAACATTTTGATATTACTCCCTTTTCTCCTATTCTTGATTCTATAGTAGCTTCAGATCTATTTCACAAAGTAAAATCTGATACATATTTTAAATATACTTTTAAATAAGTATAATGAATAGAAAAACAAAAAGAGAATGGGTTTATCTGGCAGCCTTCACTTGGTAGAATTGCATGTTCCAATGAATTAATTACAAACTAATTCATCCAACAATTGATAACAACACATTCTGGGTATGTTTGGAAAAATACAATGTTGTCTTTACTCTTGAGAAAATTACACAGGGAGCTAGACAATAAATCCAAGATTGCTGTGTGATGGATGGCATTATCATGATAAGTAAGGGCACTCTAGAAGAAAAAAATTCTTATTCCAGTGACAAGATGTTTTGTGTCTCAATAGAGAACTTTGGGGAATGAAAGAATATACGGAAACAGAGAGCCTGTCTAAAGATAGAAATGCCATTAGGAGAAAGAGGCATGAATATAGATCAGAGATAATAAATTGGATTGTTCTGGTTTTGATCCAGAGGACTCTCTGGATGATTTGAGGATGTGTTAGGGGTAAGATTAACAAGAATTGGTAAGTGATCATGTATTTGATGTAGAAGATAAGGAAAGAGAAAGCATCAAAAATGACTCATTATTCTTTCAAAATTCATTGGATTTTAAAACAGAAGTGTTCTATTCCTTTAATGTAATTTTCAACTTCTTAATTCCAATTATAATTATCCTCCAGAAATATTAATCAGTAATATTCATCCTCTTTTTGATAATCTTCTTCTGAAGTCTCCCTATTTTAATCATTTATTTTATTTATTTTTAATAGCTCTCAATTAATTGTGGGATAAAATTTAAAACTGGCAATGAATGCCTTCCCATTTATAAAGTCACTTCTACCTACATAAAGCAAGCCAAAAATAATCCTTTGCTATTAATATGTGATCTAGTCAGCTTTTACTAATGAGCCTTAGTGTAAGAAAATGACAATACCCCAAAATATCTTGAAAACCTATGTCCTGTTTCTAAACTGAACCCCAAAGTTGACGGCATGGGCATGCTATACCTTGAGATGAAATAAAGGAAAGAGATGAAAGGACAGCACACATTTTGCTGAGACTACATTTTCCAGATGAAAATTAGAACAATACTCAAAGTATTCAATTTTCTCATTCTCATACCTATCTCTTAATAATTGCTAAAAGGGAAATTTCATCCCATCAGGCAAAATACAACTTAGCCCTGTAATGATACCACTTTCTCAGCATCATTAGGGTACTTGAGAGAGGGTACGATTAATGCCTACGTGGAATCATTAACTAGAGCAGGTCTATTCAAAATAGGAGAAACAATATCCTGTTCACTAGTAAATAGAATTGTAATAATGGGCTATTGGTTTAGGATCAGTAAACGGGTACTTGGAAATATAATGTCACTTGATCTAGAGTAGGACATAATTGCTCACAAGTTGGGAACACTACTAGGCTAGTTATTTTACTGCAACCTGAAGTCCCTTTATCAGCAAATACATATTTTAAACATATTTTAAACAATATTTAAACAAAATAACATATTTTAAATAATGTTATTCCCTAAAAAAGAATGAAGGTGAAAAAATATAAAGATCACTTTAAGAATATAAGTACAGTACTGTTAAACAAGTATTCTTATAATTTATTCTCATGACTTGTATAAAATCAGCACATTCTACACCATAAATGTAGTAATATACACAGTTATAATCTAATAAAAAAATAAAAAGAAAGAATTATAATTTTTGTTTTAAATATCAGAATCACGCTGCACATTCTATGAATGTGACTTGTTACATCTTTTACTGTTATTTAACGTTAATCCACGAGAAGTAAAGATATCTTTAAGCTGAAGAATAAATATTTGACCTATTCATAAAGACATATCAGTAGATCAATAATTCAGTTCAATTAATCTGTTCTTTTCTTTTACAAATACTTCACATTAAAGCAAACAGACCTGGTGAATTTAATCCTGATAAATTAGTGTGATTATCCAACTTCTGTTCCTTTTGAAAAGTACAATATTCAAACCTCAGTGATTATTACTTAAGTATTAAAATAAACAACTGCTGTCTCTTTAGATAGGCAAAGATATTAAAAATCAAATACCATAATAGCAAACAAGAATTTGTTATAGGCAAAGATTGTTTTATTGCACAATGCTATTCACAAGCATATTTAATATCTATCAAAATAAGTTTTTAAATGAGTATTTTAATACCTATTTCACAGGGGAATAAATTTAGAGAGGTTAGGCACACAGATACTGTTATATAAGTCAGTGTGGAGACAAAGAAAAACCCCAAACAGAGGGAACTTTCTATCACATTAAATTTACTTTATATTAAGAGAAAATTTTAATAATGTTGATTTTACATCATCAAAGTGTTTATATATATATAACATATAATATATATAAGATATATATATATTATATATAAAAATATATATAATATATATTTATTTTATTTTATTTTTTGTTGTTTTAAGAGACAGAGTCTTACTTTGTCGCCCTGGGTAGAGTGCTATGGCATCGCAGCTCACAGCAACCTCCAGCTCTCAGGCTTAGGCAATTCCCTTGCCTCAGCCTCCTGAGTAGCTGGGACTACAGATGCCTGCCACAATGCCCAGCTATTTTGTTGTTGTTGTTGCAGTTTGGTCGGGTCCAGGTTCAAATTCACCACCCTTGGTATATGGGACTTGTGCCCTACTCACTGAGCCATAGGTGCTGCCCCCAAAGTGTTAATATATTTTAAGCCAAATTTACTTCCTAAAAAAAGAGAGGTAGAATAGAGTGAATGGTTATTAGCAGGGGAGGCAGTGTGCAATGAAAGATAAAATATTAAAATTACCATTAATAGGGTAGGAAGAAATTTTTAAAATGTCAGAATTATCTATGGCAACAGTACAATTATTTGTGACCTTTCTTTTGAAATTAAAGACATTTAATTCAGTAATTATAAGCTCATTTTAATAACTCTAATCTTTGATTACCTACATTAAATAATGTTTACAATATTGATAAACTCCTTTTTAATATGTATACTTATTACTTTATAGAAACTGATCTACTAATATTAAGATGTTGGTATAAACAGAGGTTGAGAAAAATTTCCACCAAAACAATCAACTAAATTTACAAAAAAAAAAATCCTTCTCCACAGTTATAAAATATTATAACAAACATTTTAAGGAAGAAAAATTCTCTTTAGTTATATACTTTTTTCTTTTGTATTTTGGTTTTCTTCTACCTAGAAATAGCTCAGCTGTCTGGATTGGCTTAGCATATCAGAATATCATGCTAAAAAGACTCCAATGTACGTAAATTTAACATACTTTCTGATTATGATTCTTGTTCAGATTTCTTAATGTCTTTGCATTTCAGATGATTCACTAATAATATTGAGTTTGTGATATTCACATTGTCAGGTTGTTTTGAGCACTAAGAGATAAAAGGTATAATAACTCCTAGTACTGGGTCTGACACATTATAAGAGCTTAAAATGCAGAATAAGCTTTGGTGTTGCCCCCCAAATGGGAAAATTATAGCAGGTAATTTTTTGCTAGGACTGAAAATGTCCTCAGCAATCACTCCTCCCTCTCAATAAATCATGCCATTTCTATTATTAATGAATTTCTTACCTGAAAGAAAGAAACTGCCGGGACACATGTTGATGATACACAATTCTGGGTCCTACCTAAGATTCCCAAAATCAAATTCTCTGGATCACAAGGGAAAGAACACAAAACTAGATAATCTAGAACACAAACTAGATAATCTATTTTGGGTACTCATTTAGTTTACTTTCTTTGTTTGCACGCTAATAAAACACTTTGTCTCCCTCTGCAATAAAAAAAAAGTTATCATATGGACTTTATAGTTTCTAAAGAGGACTAACTTAAAGTATGTAATAGTGCTTTGTAAACTATAAAATAATATAAAATTAAAAGTTTTATTATGGTTGAAAAATAGTATCATTGGCAAATTTATTTCTTATTGAGTTTGACATATTTTAGGTTTCATCACCTTGTCTTCTTTGTTTTCTGTAATTTCTACTTTTCACTAAAGTGGTTGTGATTACCCTAAACTCTACTCTTCAGTTCTTCAGGCCAAAAATGTTGTGACTTTTTATTGGAGTTTTGGTCCCATCACATGGTAAATTTATTGCACATGTCCTTGTGCATTAAACTTACCAACCAGTGTCATTCCTTTTTTATTCATATTTCTACTCCCTTCCAATATCTTCCTGCCCTCCAGTAGTCAAGCATATTTTTCTCATCATGTCAAGAGTTTTTAATTGTTATATTTGGCAGACTGGTAAGCACTTAATCATAGAAATAACAGTAAAATTCCTATGCCTTGGTTCCAGAGAATCCATTTGGTGTTACTTTTCTAAAATTGTCAGAAATTGGGAAGTAAACTGTGAAGTCACTGCTGTGTCTGCTTACTTGGAGATTAGATGTTTTTGGTAATCCTATAGTTGCTAACGTTAGATGTTCACTGTCTCTGCATCACTAGCTTTAGAAAAATTATTCTGGGTAGGGACATTTATTAGCTGAGCCTAAGATATGAGCAACTTCTCTACTTTCCAGAAGGTGCTATAAAATCAAGATTCTAAAAGGTTTTGCCTCTCAGGAAGATATATATAGTTGGTAATTTTCATACAACCAATGAGTTAACAGAACCGCAAACATGAAATTGCTAACTATGTGCTACTGCATGGGAATAATAAAGTTTCATTCATTGAAAGGATTAATTAAAAAACAAGGTAAGATGAAACTGTCTTTCAAAACAAGATTTTTAAGATATAAAATTCACATATTTTAATTATGAAAGGTTTAAGGAATGCAAAAATTCTTTTATAAAACAAATATAAGTTAACCAGAATTCTAATCAATGATTTATTAATTTATAATTTTAGACAAGTTATATAACTTTAATGACCTCTGATACTAATTGCAGTGGACTATGATTTGCATCAAGACTTTTCTATATATTTGTGACATATCTGTGAACAAGCACACACACTAAACCTATGGAACTGGCATTCAAGTTAAAGATACAAGCTTTGCTTAATTACCATTTTTTTAACCTTCCTTTGGAATAAAATGGGGGAATATAGAAATCCATAAAAAGAGAAAACATTCCACAGTACTATTCATCCAGCACTTGCTACAGAAAAGAGCCCTCATCCTTCTCACGTCTTCTACACCAAGGTGGAGAGATGTGTGGTAGGCAGAATTTTAAGATGGTTTCATGACCTTCCTCACCTGGTGTATTACAATGATGGCAGGTTACTCGAAAAAGGGGATTTTCAACTAATTAGCTAATAATCAGTTACTAATTAATTAGTAATTAGTTACTAATCAGTTGATCTTTAATATGAAGATTATCTTGGTCACCAAATTTAATTAGTTACTAATTGGTTGATTTTAAGCATGACAATTACCTGGCTGCCCTAATTTAATCACTCAAGCCTTTAATGTGGAAAGGTTTCCTTGGATGGTAGCAGATGGAAAAGTTGGAGAATGTTTGAGAAAGATTAGCATGAGAGAATATTTTAAAAATTAGCTCATGATAGATAAGAGATTAAAACTAAGGTAGGAAACTATAAGAATTCTAGAAGAAAATATTGGAAAAATAGATAGATACTGGCCTAAGCAAAGAATTCAGTAAGTGGACCCACACAACAATCCAGTAACAACAAAAATAAATGAATGTGACCTGACCAAATTAAAAAGCTTCTGCATAGCCAATGGAACAATTAAAAGAGCAAATAGACAAACCACAGAATGGGAAAGACATTTGCATGCTGGATATCTAAGAAAGGTCAGATAACCAGAATCTACAAAGAGGGCAAAAAACGTGAACAGCAAATTTTCAAATGAAGATATACCAATGGCCAACAAACTCATGAAAAAATGTTCAACTTCTCTAATCATTAGGGAAATGCCAATCAAAACCACAATGAGATATCATCTACCTTCAAAAAGAATGGCTCCCATTAAAAAGTTCCAGAACAACAGATGCTGGCATAGATGTGGAGAGAAAGGAACTGAAATGCTATTGGTGGAACTGCAAACTAATACAGCATTGTGGAAAATCATATGGGAATACCTCAAGAACTTAAAGTAGGCATATGATCCAGCAATCCCACTGCTGAGTATGTAACAGGGAGAAGAAAAAGGACACCTTCACCCACATGTTTACAGCACCACAATTCACAATTGCCAAGACATGAAAAGTTCCCAGAGGGACACAGATACATGAATGGATTAATAAAGTGTGGCCTGTGCATACCGTGGAGTACTAGTCAGCCATCAAGAAAAATGGTCATCTAGTATTTTTTGTGACAACCTGGATGGAATTAGCGACCCACATTCTAAGTGAAACATCACAGGAATGGAGAAACACATGGACTCAGTGCCAGGTTGGAACTGATGGATCAACACAGAAGTACACACACTGGAAGTAAATCTCATGGATTAACCCTCAGGCAAGAGCCTGAAATAAATGGCTACCTTAGTCTATAGGAAATGAATTCTGAAAAAAGAATCTGATATAAAATTTGAAATCAGATTTTAATTCAGATCCTTTATGTAAAATACACTCCCAGTCAACACTTTTACCTGGGTTTTAGGAAACTCTGCAAAGATAAGAGAGTTGAGCCAACCTACACTGCTAAGCTTTAGAACTGTGAGATGATATAGAGGTGCTATTTTCAGATGCTAAATTTGTGGTAATTTTTAGAATATAGAAGATTTTATTAATGTAGTGGTTCTTCAACTTTCATCAGAATTACATCTATAGCTTTCTTTCTTTTTTTGTAGTTTTTAATTTATTATTATTATTATTATTATTATTATTATTATTATTATTATTGCAGTTTTTTGGCTGAGGTTGGGTTTGAACCCGCCACCCTCAGCATATGGGGCCAGTGCCCTATTCCTTGAGCTCCAGGCACCGCCCACCTCTACAGCTTTTAAAATTGCCGGGCCCCACGTTCTGAGTTTCTGATTCAATAGGTTTGAGGTAGGCCCTAGGTAACATTGATGCTGCTTGTCTGGAATCTACTTTTTGAGGACCATTGTGCAGCAATAATATTTTTGGCCTCTCTTTATTTCACTCAGTAAACTCCTTTTAAGAGGAAGAAAATTGCTTACTTGGTTTGTGAAATCCGGGGAAGGCATTGAGCTTTCTCAGTATCTTCAGGGCTTTCACAGTGGGATGTCAGCCTATAGATAGGGACCACTGTGGTCTGCTCTTGGCCTTGAGGTAAGCTGTTTGCCTTTGTGACAGGTGGCTAATGCTTGTTCCAAACTTCTAGTGACTCTGTGAGGAAGTCTGTCTAATTCTGAGAAAAGCACTCAGAACTGTGACCCCTTATCATGTTTCAAAGCTGCTTTTATGAGCAATAGCACTGACATTTTGTTATCTAGTTGACCATGGTGTCTCTTAGATGGTTTGGGCTTTGGAAAGGAAATACATTATTTGTTGTCCTCATGAAATCTTAACACCTGACAAAGGATCAAGGACTTGGAACTCATTTTAGCAGCCTATAACTGTCTTTAGCTGCCAAGAATTTTACTTTCTGTAGTCAGATGAAAGATGACATTTCAGGCGGTAGTCAGTTTGTAACTGCTACATCAAACTGTCTCAAAGGAAGGTATAGCGACGCTTTTTATGAGGCTAACTAGGGAAAGCTGCAGAGTTTATCAGATGCCTCTAAACAACCCACACTAATTCACTGGGGTACCCCTGCTACACCACACTGCAACCAATTAGTCACACTTGTTCCAAATTCAAACAAAATTGGAACCTTACACAGTATTCATAACCAAAGTGTTTACAATTAAGGGCCTTGCTTTTCTATTATAAATCTGGTGATTAAGAAAAAATCCTTATGCATAGTATAACAGCCAGTAAAAATAGACCTAATATCTCTTTTCCCAGCATTTTGTGGAGCAACAGGATCTTATTCTCAGACAGAAACTCTTATTTATTGAATATTCACATCATAGAAGTCTCTCTCATTTATTGTTTAATTCTTCAGTAACATTATCAGCGCATTTATTTCCAATTCCATTTTACAGTGAGGATCATAAAATATAATAAGTTTCTATCATTGTATATCCTGAAGGAGGGCAGGGTGGGATTTAAACCTAGGGTCTGTTTGGTTTTAAGACTCATGCATTTTTCTACTATACCATTTTACTGATGAAAAAATGTCATTTTAAAATAGTGGAAGTTACTGTGGTAAGTAAATAGGGCCTTCCTAGAAATATGCCTCTAGCTGATAACAAGTTTAAAGAATGTTATAACAAGTTTTAACAATGTTATTTTTTAAACAAGTTTAAAACAATAATAAATATACTAACATGTCCACCAGATGCTTTATTAAAACCCATTATTTCAGATAGTGTAATTGTGCACAAAATTTGTTAATGGTATTGTATGTCTGATATCTTCCTTCCTTAGTCATATATTAATAATTATTAAGAAAAATTTGCCATGCCATCCCTTATTCAATAACTGCCAACTCATATTGTTTTTAACTGAATTATAAAAAATTAACTTAATTGATTATGAATTAAAAATACAGATGTTTAGATGTTTAAATGATGAAATGATAATACAATTCTATTAATGTCATATATCCAAGGAGAATAATGCTTTTTGTAACCTCATAAGTCCTATGTCCCAAGCCTATTTTCCAAATCCTTTGGCCATTTCATCACAGATATCCTATGACAAATTCAGCTGAGAAGATTAACATAATAGGATTCATAAGTCTGTATCTATCCCCAGAAAAACCCGGAATACATTCTCTAGCTACATGACTCCAGGCAAGTAATCTATTTTATGCTTACTTTTCTCAGTACTAAGTGTGGAAAATAATATTTGCCTACATGCAGAAGGTGTTATATAAATAAAATTTATTGATTGAATAATACAGCAATTGGATGAGTAATTAATTTAAAAATAAATTATATGATGTCTGTCTTGTGCCAGGGAATACAAAGAGAAGTAAGATAAGCATTCTCAACTGAGACACAGAAATACAACAACTTGGCACATCCTATTTTGGGATATACACAGTTCCATTCTGGGGCCACGAGAAAGAACCTCTCACGTAGCCTGGGAATGTTAGACAAAGCTTTCTGCAATAACTCTTGAATTAAATTTTAATTTTAATTATTGAATAAAGTTAGGCCAGCAAAAATCCAGAAACAAAATGTCATAAGATATATGTGGAAAACTTACAAGCATTTCACTGTTATATCACAAAGCTGAGAATGTAGGTAGTTGAGGTTCAAAAGATAAGCATATCTGGAAATTTTTACAATATCTACCAAAGCCTTTATAGTTATATTTCAACTCAATATATTTACTTACACAAAAATAAGAAAATCAGAACTGTAGAAAATGGTACTAATGGTACAGACATTTTTATTATAATAAGAATTTATCATAACATTTAGAAAGACACAACTTAGATATCTTAAACCATAAAGTACAGTATGTTAATATTATGATGACAACATATTTTCAAGGAATTTTTTAATAAGATTGGTAAGCATTCACAATTCTAATTCTAATATTAAAAAACCAGATTATTCTTGTGTAGTAAGATGCTGATTTTTCAAAAAATATATTTGTTCATTTACAAATAACAAATTGTCATAAGGTAATGCATCTAAATGATCACTGTTTCACCTGTTAGAATAATTTTTTATGACTATACATAATAGTAGCAGTGCATTTTGTATATGGTAAATGAGAATGTAGATGTTTAGCTTGTCTTTCACATTTTTATAATTTTTTTTTTTTTTTTTTTTTTTGCAGTTTTTGGCCTGGGCTGGGTTTGAACCTGCCACCTCTGGTATATGGGGCCGGTGCCTTACTCCTTTGAGCCACAGGCACCACCCAAATTTTTATAATGTTTAGTAGGAAGAAATTTTCAGATTAAAAAAAATCAACGATGAAAATGTAATTAAAAATAAATTAGACTAAAAAATATATCTAATTTTGTCAAAGTATGTTAGGAGAGCAAACATGAAACAGCTAATTCATTTCAGTGACTTTATCTGATGAGGTAAAATCTTTTAGATTATTCATTTCATATTATAATAACACAAAAGTGAGGTAACCTGAGAATTCATGGAACATAGTATAATAATCCCTTATTTGATATTACCTGAAACATGTAAGCATCTCATATAGAGATAGGAAATTGCTATTGTAAAGGCTGCACACATCAAAATATTAAATTTAGAACAGAAATATGTGAGGTTGGGTAAAATTATTTTAGGGTATTATTCAAAGATGCAATGACTAGCAAAGTATCTAAAGTCATGTTTAATGGTTGAAAGAGTGAATGAATGAATGATTTGAGGAACATACTCTTTTTGCTAATGATAACAATCCTTTAATAATTTAAAACTTGACTTAAAAGTTCCAATTATAATATTTGTGCTCACCAGTTATCCCATTTCCATCCTTATTTAATATTATTCCTGGTCAATCTATTATTATATTATGTAGGGCTCACTTATGCCAGATGGGTAAATTTGCAATTATCAGTACCAAGTTCATTCTAGTTTTATCTACCAGTCTTAAAGATTTAATACCCATCGTAAACTCTAAAGATTTAATATCCATCCTAAACTCAAAATAAAGCCCAAAATAGAACAATCATGTAACCTAAGACAATGAAGAAGTGCTAAATGAATTTAACCTATGACCCAATGAGCTGACTATTTTAATACTCTTCTAGCAGACAGCATGATAATAAAAAATACATAAGTTGTAGTGCAAGCTAAGAGTTAAAGCTCAGGGGGTGATGCCTGTGACTCAAAGGAGAGGGTGCAGGCGCCATATGCCGGAGGTGGCGGGTTCAAACCCAGCCCTGGCCAAAAACTGCAAAAAAAAAAAAAAAAAAAAAGAGTTAAAGCTCAGTGATGTAAGAAAATTTTCTACCAATGGCATAAAATCTGTATACGAGTGGGCTAAATAGCAAATTATTTAGGAATATACAGGCTTAGGACTTTATTGAGTTAAATGAATCTAGGATTTGTTACAATTACCAAATCATAGCATTTACCTCCATAAAAGAACAGCTCCAAGGAAAAAGTAATGTCTACCAAAGACAATTTTCTATAAATAATTGGCTTTCTCTCATTTCACCATTATTAATTACCATATCTACAAATTTACAGTTAAAAATATATGTACAGGCTATAGAATTAAGATATAGCATATATCAAACGATTCATGAATCCTCTAAAAGTACAACTTCTCAGGCTATTTGAGGCTGTTTCCTAAACAGTATGGAAAAGCCAAAATAAAAGACTAAGACAAGCATAAAAATCACAGAAGGGAAGCAAACATGATCTAAATCACTTTAGAAAACCCTAAGACCAGTGATGAACACCACTGACCAGCATTGTTTAAAAATAGAAGCTGATGATAATAAATTAGGACATGCAACTAATATAATTAAGAGTAAAACAAAGAGGATGTTAGAAGACTTCAAGAGGCCATGAATTTATACTTCCCACATCTAAGGATTGTTAACAGCAGGTCTATTGCAAATGTGTGGTGCACAGAAATTTAATTAGAGCTATTTTTGACTGATTTTTTTATGCCTAGAAAAGTACCAAGTTATATGTGTTTGTTGGAACACTCCTAGGAACAGGAAACGTGAAGTTTGTTGTGCTTTTAAAATTTCATTTAAACTTCAGGTAGTTTTTTTATTATATGGCAATTTAATTTTCTTATTTTGCTATTACACTGTTCTTTCATTAGATAAATTTTGATGATATATTCATTTTCTTTTTCTTCTATGTAACTGACTACTTATTTTATTTTTTTAAAGGTTTACAAAAATTGGCTTAACCTGGAGATTTCAGGGTTCAAAATTCACAGGTAGTAACTGTCTTTTTAATGTTCAGACACTATAGTTACTGATATATTTAAATGTTCATAATCTACTATGACATTTTTTAAAAATAAAATCCACATAGATACATTTCTATAGATTTCATGGTTTAATTTAAATAAACTTTACTTCTTGCAGAAAGATGATCATGACTTATCATAGACGTTGCCACCCTGACATCTTCAGGGAAAATGTGAATCTGAGACTATAGAATTCATAGTATAAAATTGTGAATTTGTGAATTATTATGTATATTTTTAAAATTGAGTTCTAAGAAGTTAACCATGTTTTTCCCTTTTACGTACCGACATGTGAATAATCTCTGTTGGTCTAAAAATTTATATTAGCCACAAACAGGATGTTTTGGAAGCTCAAAAGATGATGTAATATCATTCTGAAGACGGCTATAAAAACTATGCAAGAGAAATATCCACCAATGAGGAGGGTTGATTGTCTTGAGAAATAAGGAGAAATTCCCCTGGTGATATTCATTCTTTCTACAGATACCATTGTGTGTGTGACATATAGTGGGCTCTGTCTGTTGTATACAGAATACAGAGTCCTGAAAAGAGGAGAACGATGTGTAGCACATAGTCTATAATAAGGAATTTCTGGCAAAAAAACCCAACATAATTCAAGGCTCAAATTGTAAAAAATAATAAAAAAAACTTGGGTGCTCAGAAAATTGCAAATAAGTTTTAATGACTGGAATGGAGTATATGTGAATGAGACAAGCAGACAAAAAGTATAGAAACTATCCAAGTAACCATTCCATTCAGATTATGAAATCTTAAAAATTCTAAATGACTGAGAAATTTATGAAAAAATAAACTTAGACATTAACCATGTACAATTTTACCATATTACATCTCTTATACATTATCTTGCTTTAATACTTAGACTTCCTTAGATATGAGACACTTAGAAAACATTTGATAAAAGAATATGTATATGGAGTTTGTTTTTTGTTTTTTTCTTTTTGAGACAGAGTCTCACTATGTTGCCCTGGGTAGAGTGCTATGGTATCACAGCTTACAGCAACTTCAAACTCTTGGGCTTAGGAGACTCTCTTGCCTCAGCCTTCCAAGTAGCTGGAACTACAGGCACCATCACAACACCCGGTTATTTTTTGGATGTAGTTGTCATTATTGTTTGGCAGGCGCAGACTGGATTTGAACCCACCAGCCCTGGGGTATGTGGCTGGTGCCCTAGCTGCTGAGTGCCTAGGTGCCAAGACACATATATGGATTTTTAAAACACTTCTTGATGATAAACAAGATTTTACCAAATGCATATTAATTTCATAATTCTTGGGTGGCGCCTGTGGCTCAAAGGAGTAGGATGCTGGCCCCATATACTGGAGGTGGTGGGTTCAAACCTGGCCCCAGCCAAAAATTGCAAAAAAAATAAAAAATTTAAAAAAAATTTTTAAAAATGGTAAATAAAAACCAATCTCAATTTCACAATTCTTATCTTAGTTTTAAGAATTAAATATCTCCTAAGTTTGCTTTTTAGTTTTTCCCAGTAGATTGCTATATTAAAAATAATTGATATAATTTGTGGATCTGTGTATCCAGCAGTCAATGTGAAAATTTGCATCTTTTATTGTGAATGCCTTCAACAAGACAGCAAGGTAATGATTATCAATACTATTGTAGCAAGTAGAAAGCTGTGTCTCAAAGAAATGAGGTAACTTTTCTAGTGCCACAAAATTATGTGTGAGAGCTAAAGATCAAACTCCTTCATATCAGGCTCATATTTAAACATGTAAACCCACATAAATGCATGCACACAAACATACATGCATACCTTCACAATTGTTTGATTCCACCACACTATTTTTCACTGTGAGTTAGAGAACTTTTTTGTGCATGAAATTTAGAGAATTTAGAGTCCCTATTTTCCTTAAGATTACTTTAGCAATTTTAATGGCTTGGGCTTTGGTAAACTACAACAAGAATAGAAAGCTTTTATCATTCATATGAAGTGTAGGTGCAATGGTACATTTCAAAACTATTAAGAAAAGAGTATAATTGTCTTATCACAACAAATAAGTAAGCAAGGTGATGGATGTGTTAATAAGTTCAATGTAAGCACTTCACATTGTATATCAAATCAGACAGTGAACCCCATAAATGGATCAATGTACAAAATTATGATTTAATAAAAATGTTATAATTAAGAAAAGAATAGAAAGCTTTATAACCTCATCAGTGGTATCATAAAGAAAGGTAATTATTTTATTTTTCTCTTTATCTTTCCAGTCCAACCTTATGCACTACATTTGTACAGAAAGTACTTAATACATATAAACTAATTGTTATAGATCCTAATTAGTTAATTTATTTGAATGACTTTGGACCTGAGCTTTAAATCAAAATAAAACAATTTGCCTATTTTGCAAAATGACTAATTATGCATCAAAGTTATTCTCTGACATACTTACAATAAAAAAAATTGGATTTGTTGATCAAAGAGCTCTTTTGAACTTTTTGCATCACTTTTAGTTGTTTGGGATTTCAGTAATATTTTAAATATATTCTCTAATTCTAAAATTTCAAATGAAGTGAAAATCATTTTAAAAATATTCTTTTAACTTCTTCCCATTTATTTCCTCTGTTTTTAATCTCTTTCAAAACTAATTTAACCATTTCATACACATCAAAGGCATTCTTTACCAGGGTAATCCTTATACAATTCTAAGTAACCTTTGAATTTATAAGAGTTAAATTGGAATCTGATCATGACACATACAAATTATTCATGGATATAGTATTTAGGAGAGAATGCTATTGGTAGATTAGATTTCAAGTCACTCCTTATTGTCGCACCCGTCAGACCCCTATGGCCCTGGTCTTGGTTACCGCAGGAATAAGGTGACCAGATTTTAACATGGGTAAAGCAGGCCACCACTGACAGGGGTTGGGGGGGAGCAGGGGGAAGGCTATTGGCTGAGATGTTTATGGTTAGGGACCCTCTAGTGGGGGGGCTACTTGTTTGTTCCAGACAGTTTGGCTCCTTCTGAGCTAATTGTCTTTGCCTAGAAGTGAGGGAGGGAGCCATTCTCCTTCTGATACTGATTCCACCTGGGCAACCTTACCCAGGAGGGGAGTAGGGAGTTTACATTAGCCTTTTCATTTTGAAAGGAAGTTACATTAACTTCTTCATTCCCAAATGGAGTTACATTAACCTCTTCAGCAGCTGAAAACTATATATTCCCTTCCTATTCTCCCACTGTTCCCTAGCTTGTTGAGCATTCTTTCCAAAAATTGGGACTTTTTTAAAATGCCGTGGGATGTGGGACAAATTGTTAAAAATCAGGACTATCCCACCAAAAGCGGGACGTCTGGTCACCTTACACAGGAAAGAACCAGGCATGACACGGATTAGAAGTACAAGCTTGTGGAAGGTGGGCTAGCCCTTACTTGCAGGATGGCCCCAAGCAACCTCCGCACTAGCCTTTTATTGACACCGTGCAACACAGATGAGGGGAGTAATTAACAAATGACTATGTGCTGAAGGCTCAGGCTTTTCTTCCACAAGGAGCTCCTGTGGACTAATGGCTCGAGATCCACCCTTCTGGCCTAACTGATAAAAACACCTCACTTATTTCATACAAGATTCTCTTGCTTCTAGATTGGCCAAAGGTCCCACTTGCCTTGAGGGTATTTTCCCTTTGGACTTTCCCCCACATTCTCCCAAAGGCCTCCCTTACACCTGAGTGTTGATTTCTCCTTTGGCCCATGTCTCTGGTGTCCTGTTGTGTCCTGCTATATCCTGTCAACTTACGCCAAAATGTCACTACCCCTCAGGCCCCTATGGCCCTGGTCTCAGTTACCACAGGAAGGAACCAGGCATGACACGGATTAGAAGTGCAAGCTGTGGGAGGCGGGCTAATCCTTACTTGCAGGGTAGCCCCGAGCAACCTCTGCACCAGCCTTTTATTGAGACCGTGCAACACAGATGAGGGGAGTAATTAACAAATGACTACGTGCTGAAGGCTCAGGCTCTTCTTCCACAAGGAACTCCTGTGGACGAAAGGCTTGTGATCCACCCCTCAGCTGCAGATCATCTTGCTCAGATGTCATTTGGCTCTTGGCGTCCCCTACACCTTATAACCTGTTTCATACCTGTCATGCTTCTGTGTTTATTCACTATTGGATATTAATGAGCTTTACTTTCTTTTTTCATTAGACTACTTATGATCATAAAAAATATTTGTTATCCTTTATCTCTGGTATCTTCTTGAATAAGATGTCATGACTATAAACAAAATAAAAATGAGTACCTTTATGTTCTGCAGTTTTCTTAAATCTTTAGCATAAACAGAATAAATTCAAAATTCATGAAAAGTAATACATATGAGTACACATTTTATAAAAATTTGTTATCATGAAAATCTATTATAAGCCATACATATACATAATACTACTTGAAAATTTTATAAATACTTCACATTTGTATTGTATTATGTATAATGTATATGAACATTGAGTCAGTGCCCAGAGCACAGTGGTTATGGTGCCAGCCACATGCACTGAGGATGGTGAGTTTGAACCTGGCCCAGGCCAGCTAAACGACAATGACAACTGCAACCCAAAAAAATCTGGGTATTGTGGCATGTGCCTGTAGTCCCAACTACTTGGGAGGCTGAGGCAAGAAAATTGCTTAAGCCCAAGAGTTTGAGGTTGCTGTGAGCTGTGACACCACTGCACTTTCCTGAAGGTGATATAGTGAGACTGTCTCAAAATTATATATATATATATATATATATTTATTTATTTATGTGAACATATATTGACATTTAGAGATATATACATATATGCATTATGCTATATGATGCAAAAAGTAGAAAAATTTCCCAAATGTATAGGAATCACTTCATATATTACCACCCTAAAAAGTTATAGCATATTTCTCTATTCACAGTCCATATGGTACAATAGGCTGCTGTTAATTATATATATTCTGCCAAACCTCATCTTATTTGCATATTTATATACATACTTAACTAATTTGCAACAGAAAAATTAGTATAAGTCTATCAGAGCAATTCAGCTCTGTGATTTTCTATATATTTAAAGGCAGTAAAATGTAAATGAAATGAAAGAAAAATAAACAATATCATATTTCAAGCTTATACTGATATACAGGTAAGACCCAAGGGAGTACCTCCTTGTCTAAAATCTTCAAATTTACATAGAATACTTTCATAGTAGGCTGCCTCTCTGTGTTGACCACCTGCTTATATTGACCTAATTTTCATAGACTGGACACACACCGCATGTTCAGTACAGCAACCTATTTTGTTACGTTGATCACATCACCTTTGTATGTTGACCAGTTGTTACAGTCCCTTGGGTGGTCAACTTACAGAGGTTCTACTGTATATTTACAATTCCAATACTATATCTGGCAGGAAGCTATTAAATCTATAATTATCATTTAAATTTAAAGGCAATATTCCATTCCTAGTCATCCTGAAATGCATCAGTCATCTATAAACAAAGTTTCAAAACACTTTTGCTTTATGACAAGTGTTAATCATGCATACTAAGTTTCTTTGTATTCCTTATTAAGAAAATTCACAAATCACTGTCATAGAGGAAAACTACTGAGTTCTGAAGATTATGATCCCAGTGTTTATTTGATATAAACATATTGATATGTGTCATTATATTTACAATAGTTTTATTAAAGTATTTGCTGGTGATTTACAAGGTATAATACTTTTTCTGTTTTTCTTTTTTTTTTGAGACAGAGTCTTACTATGTCACCCTCAGTAGAGTGCCATGGTGTCACAGCTCACAGCAACCTCAAAGTCTTTTTGGGCTTAAGCATTTATCCTTCCTCAGCCTCCCAAGTAGCTGGGACCACAGGAGCCTGCCGCAACACCAAGCTATTTTGTTATTGCAGTTGTCATTGATGTTTAGCTGGCTTGGGCCAGGTTCGAACCTGCCACCTTGGGTGCATGTGGTCAGCGCCATCCACTGTACTATGGGCACCACCCACAAGGTATAATACTTTTAATATTAATGGAACTTCTGTATATGAAAGCAATTTGAATATATATAATGTTGAAGCAAATGTATCCCAAGGTTAAAACTAGTTATCATAATTATAATTAAAATGTAGCAGTCTTCATCGGAAAGTATTTCATGAACTAATCTATAAGAGATATAGAATTACTTAAGGACAGTTAAATAGCATCTTTTAAAACTGATTGGCAAGTAGTTAACATGTAATGAACATAAATTATCAAAGCGTTCTGTATTTCTAATTTTTTTACTTTATAGTGTGATAATTCTACGTACACAGAATATATTCCATGTTACATACACATGTGTCATATAGATATGTAAATATATGTTTGGAAGGGGTCTGACTCCTTCTGGGATCCAATTCAGAGAGCAAAGCATTCTAGTAGTGCATACATCAGAATGAGATACCCAATTAATAGATATTGCCCTGATTCACACAAAAGTTGTCTATAGACTTTTATAAACACAAAATGCTAATTTTAAAATACCAAATTATCAACATTTAGAAGAAAATATAGACATAAGTTAAATTGTCTAGGGACGATGGCAAAGGCTTGATGTAGATAATATTTTTATTTAGTGGCTGGCAAAAAATAAAATATCTTTCATTATCTTTAAAGTATGTAATGATTTTTCATTGATTATTAATGATTTCCATCAGCTTCTTAGATGTTTACAGTATATTATATGATAGATATAAATCTGTGTCTCCAAATACTGTAGGAGCCTACATTTATTCCAAAAAGTTAAGTGAAATTGGATCTGATCATACAAATAACTACCAAAACAATATAATCAAACTGTGTCAATTTTATAGTTAAAATGCTTCTTATTTAAATTTGCATTTATTCCACTATTAGAGAGATTGAATTTTTTATTGTTTTTTCAAGCATTTGTATTTCTTTATATGAACTGTTTTTCATATTTTTCTTTTATTTATTTTACTTCACCTTGATGAATAAATGCATGTTTTAATAAGATGTTTCATTTTAAAAAGTAAGGCTATGCAGTAGATTCCAAGATGAGAAACACTACTCATTCTCTCTCTTTTCCCTGACTCTGAGTGTACATACCCTATTTTCACTCCTTAGAACAAAAGAACACTGCATTTCTCAAATACTTTGTTTTTCAACAAGTTTCTTAGATCTGTGAGTTTATAATGTTTATTGTTTGAACATTACTTAGCTATTATATTAGCTAGGTAGAGGAATAGAACCAATAGGATGGATGGATAGTAGATAGATAGATAGATTTGGATATAGGCAGTCCCCAAGTTACAAACATCTAACTGACATACGATTTGTATTTAGGAACCAGGTTATTAAAGGTAACAGATAAATGTGCCTGTTCCAATTTATATACAAATTCAACTTAAGCACAAACCTATAGCTTCTATCTGGTGTGCAACCTAGGCACTGCTTATATAAAGGGTGATTAATAAATCTCCCTGTGGGAATTGATTGACGCGATGATAAAAATGGAGAAGTACCACAATAAGCTGTCTGTAAGCAGAGAATCAGGATAACTGAAGATATAATTTAGTTCAAGTTTGAAGGCCTCAAAATCAGGCAAGCCAATGATATAACTTACAGTCCAAGTCTAAAGGCTTTAGAATTCAGGCAAGTGGCTAAGGAGTCCTAGAATCCAAAGTCCTGAGAACCATGAACTCTGATGACTCTAGGCAATAGAAGGTAGATATCCTTACTTTGCCTCTTTATTCTATTAGAGTGGGCCTTTATATTGGATAAAGCCCACTCACGTTGATGAGGTTTCTTCCTTATTCAGTCAATTGAGTCAAATGCTAACCTCTTTTGAAAAAACCTTCTCAAACTCACGTGGAAATAATGTTTTACTAGCTATCTGGGTATCCCTTAGCCCAGTCAAGTTGACATATAAAATTAATCGTCACAGTGACTATCCTTCTCCATATTATTCATTTTTTAAATCTCTTCTTCTTGAGTTGCAATTACACTCATGGATAATTACTATATTGTCCCACAAAGAATGTCTTTCTTCTTCTTTTCTTTTCTTTTCTTCTCTCTCTCTTTTTTTCTTTCTTTTTGGTTCTATTTTAATAGACTGGATAACTTGGCATGCTGTATCTTCAATTTCACTGATTTTTAATAGTTTAATTGAGATATAATTGTAGTACAAAACATTATACATATTGAATGTTTACAAATTGCTGAGTTTAGATGTATGCATACAACTATGAAACCATTACCTTCATAATCTCCCAAAATTTGTGTTCCACTTTTTTTCAGCAAGTTTTGGGATTCAGAAAATAATACCCCCAAATAAAGACCTTATAGTAGCTTCAGAAGCAAAATATTCTTCCTGATCTTTCTCAGCCTATCTGTCTGCCAGTTCATTCCCCTTTAAGGCTGGCCATAGAAACTAAAATCTCTCACTTCTGAGGTGGGTCAGAAAAAGTACAACCATTTTTTTCAAAAGCCAATCATAAAACCTAAAAATAATTCTGTGTAAAAACTGGCTATAAAGAAATTATCTCATCTGCTGCATTCAACTTTAGTTCATAAGATCTCCCTTCCAGAGAGAATCTTGCCCACACCTAAAAGAAAGAAATACGTACTCAAAGACGCTGATAAGAATCTAGACGGACAAGCCTTGTTGAGTTTCCTTGCTCTGTTAGGATCACATCATACCCATTTTGTCCAATCATATTTCAACACAACTGTCTATACTTTGTTAAACCTAAACATAAAATTGAACAAATTCCCTTGTATTATTGGGCCTTTATTCTAATGGTTCCAATCATATATGTTAAATAAATTTATAAGCCTCCAATTAATCTACATCTTGTCTATAATTTTTCAGTAAACTTTAGAGGACCAAAGTTCCCCTTGACTCCTATGCATTTAACTTGTGATGTGCTCTCTTAACGTTTTAAGTGCACATTAAAGCACTTAGCATTGTTAACTTTAAGTGCTATGCTGTATAGGAGAGCTCTAGAACAGTGGTTCTCAACCTGTGGGTCATGACCCTTTTAGGGATCAAACAACCCTTTCACAGGGGTCACCTAAATACATCCAGCATGTCAGATATTTACATTATGATTTATAACAGTAGCAATATTACAGTTATGAAGCAGCAATGAAAATAATTTTATGGTTGGAGGTCATCATAACATGAGGGTCACATTAAAGGATCAGGGCATTAGGAAGTTTGAGAACCACTGTTCTAGAACTTATTTACTTTGTGTAACTGAAACTTTCTACCAATGAATCAACTCATTTCCTCTGCCCTCAAGTCATGGTAAACATCATTCTGTTTTCTGCCTTTATGAGTTTGACTATTATTAATGAGATAGATCTTGTATAAGTGAAATCGTGCTGTATTGTTTTATGTGACTGGATTGCCTCATTTATATAATGTCCTCAAGTTTTATCCATGTTGTCATAAACTGCAGGTTTTCCTTATTTTTTAATAAAGATAATAAAATACCTTATCTTTAATAATGATAATCAAAATAAGATATTTTTATTATCACTCATCTGCAAGTAGAGATTTAGGTTATTTCCATATCTTGGCTACTGGGAACAATGATACAATGAACATGAGGGTACTGTATATTTCTTTACAGTGTCACATCTTACATTTAAATCTTTAATCCATTTTTGTAGGTGGTGATTGATGCCCACTCTCAATACTTCTGCTCAACTTAGTGCCAAAAGCACTGCCCAATTCCTAGCTTGTGTTGCCATCCCTCAGTTTCTCAGGCTCTCCAAGAAGGCTGCACACTTCATTGCAGCCAGCAAAGAAAAATGGCTTCTTAAAAGAAGATACAGTTTCATATAATGTGATCATGGAAGTAACTTTCATCTATACTTTATTCTATTAGTTTGTAGCAAGCTATAGATCCAGCCTGCATATAAGAGAGAAGAGTCCATAAGGTCATAAATACAGGGATATGAGGACTTGGGGGGGCACTTTGCAGTCTGTCTGGTATCCTGTGGTTTCTTCTTCTTTGTGATTTTGCCCCCTCAAGTCCCAGACTCTTTGACAGTCTCATATGTTAAATTCTGCTCTTCTCATATTTGTTAAATGTGTTACCTTCAAGTTGGGTTCTATTTCATTGCTTTGATTAAAAAAAAAAAAGCCTTCAATGGCAAAGCTGTAGTGAATGTGGAGCTTACATTGCACTTAAATATCTTCCAATTGTCCTAAATATTTTTTCCAGCTTTCATATTTATATTTGGTTGTAGAACTAGTCTGATATACACAGTTGTGGCCTTTATTGATATATAATTATTTTTTTGTGGCATCCATTAATACAAGTCTACCTTTTCCTAAATTCATAAGGTCAGAGTTTTTAACCCCTGTTATGATTAATTCCTTCCTAATTTTTCTGGAGTCTTCCATGGCAAGATTCTAGTAAGAGTTGAACAGTGTTAATGGTATGTTTTATTATCAAAATAAAATTCCTTTGAACTGAAATTTTACAAGGAGACATTGGAATTCCATATCTACTAAATAGCATAATCCCAGTTTACAGTATGTTATTTTCACGCCCAAACTATATCACACATGCACTAAATGCTAAAGCTGACTTGGCGCCTGTGGCTCAAGCTGCTAAGGCACCAGCCACGTACACCTAAGGTGGCGGGTTCGAATCCCTAGCCCGGGTCCACCAAACAACAATGATGGCTGCAACCAAAAAATGGCCGGGTGTTGTGGCGGGCGCCTGTAGTCCCAGCTACTTGGGAGGCTGAGACAGGAGACTCACTTGAGTCCAGGAGTTGGAGGTTGCTATGAGCTGTGATGCCATGGCACTCTACCCAGGGGGATAGCTTGTGGCTCTGTCTCCAAAAAAAAAAAAATAATGCTAAAACTATTTTTGTGTAATCATCTTCACTAACTAGTGATTTACTGCTTCCTACTTTGCCTATTTTTTCAAGCATTTGACTAATTTTATTAACATTTTCTTGTCTTGATTTAAAACAACATGTAAAGAAATATGTGAACTACTCATGTATTCATACATGTATACAATGCAATAGAGTATCACCTAAATATTAAATGGTGAATGAAAAGATGAATATTGGCCAAAATATCCATTGTATCTTTCTATATAAGAAATAATATTGTCCGTTTGTCATTATGCACACTGGGATAAAACCTAACAGTTTTTGCAGTCAGTTTAAATCATGTTATGCTTTGTGTTACTGCTTTGGGGAAATGAAAAAATATATCCTACTAGAATCTCAAAATATATCTATCCATAGGGAAGATAACATATTCATTCTTTCCCAGCAATAGTGTATTATCTGGAAAACGGATGACTCGCCACATACTGCGTTTTTCAGCCCTACATTTTCCTTTTCATGGGTGGGATGGCTCAATATGACCAACTGAATATGAGGGAAGGTGACATGTATCATTTTTATGCTACAGTAGTTAAGAAGTAGATATTTCTTCTTCACTCTTTTTATTTTTGCTTCATTTTCCCCATCATTCTAGCATAATACAAATAGAAATGGTGATTTTTTTTTTTTTTTTTTTTGAGACAGAGCCTCAAGCTATCCCCCTGGGTAGAGTGCCATGGCATCACAGCTCATAGCAACCTCCAACTCCTGGGCTCAAGCGAGTCTCCTGCCTCCGCCTCCCAAGTAGCTGGGACCA
>CAUYQV010088014.1:0-42381 GCA_963574575.1 Galagoides demidoff
ATAACTGAGAAAATGACATGAAGGCTGTGTTGATCAGTTTGATGGAAGTATTTCGGATTGCATGCGAAAACCCCACACTGTACCCCAGAAGTGCATTAATGTACATAGTTACCATTCAATAAAATTAAAAAAAAAATAAAGTGTGCGATTCAATGATTTTCTTGTATTCACAGATCAGTATGACTATACTTATAGTCAATTTTTAGAACATTTTAATCACCAACAAAGAAATTCCATACCCTTTAGCTATCATAGCCATATCCTCATCTCTTTCTGGTCCTAAGCAACCACTAATCTACTGTCTATCTCTATAGATTTCCCTGTTCCAAACTTTCATATAATAGAATCATGGAATCCCTGGACTTTTGTGCCTGGCTTCATTTTCTTAACATTTTGGGGGTTTACGTAGCACTGAAGTTGTCCTGTGTATCAGCTCAGTTCTTCATTCCTTCTGATGGCTGAGTAGCAGTCACTGTGTGTGTGTGTGGATAAAACCTTTTGTTTATTTATTAGTCTGATGATGGATATTTGGATTTTTTGTTGAGTTCTTACCACTTTGTGGGTGTTATGAATCATGCTACTATAAACATGCATGTAAAAGTTTTTGTCTGGGTATAAGGTTTTTTTCTTTTATACACATAATTCAAGAATATCGTGTCATATGGTAACACTATGTTTAATCATTTGAGAAACTATCAGACTATTTTCCAAAGCAGAGATAGAATCTTACATCTTTACCACCGTGAGTATTGGTATTTCTTCACACTGTCACCAATATTTATTATCTGCCTTTTTATTATAACCATCGTGGTACATGTGAGATGGTATCTCATTTTCATTTTCATTTAAATTTTCCTGATGGCTAGTGATGTGACCAGCTTTTAATATTTTGCTAACCACTTGTATACCTTTTTGGAGAAATGTCTATTCAAATCCTTTGCCCATTAAAAAAATGGGATTATTTTTATTTTTCTCATTAAGAGTCTTTTATATATTTTATGTACAAATTGCTATCATTTATATAATTCTAAAATATATAAAGCTCCTTTTTTCATCATTTTGATAATGCCCGTTGAAGCACAAGTTTTTAATTTTGAAAATTTATCTATTTTTTTTTACTTTGTTGCTTATAATTTTAGTGCCATATCTAAAATCCTTTATGAAATCCAAGGTCATGCAAGTTTACTCCTTTGTTTTCTTCTAATAATTCCATAGTATTAGTTCTTACATTTAGGTATCTCATTCATTTTGATTCAATACATTTTGTATTTGTTAATTTTTGTATGTAATTTGAACAAAGGGTCTGATTTCATTCTTTGTCCTCTGTCTATCCAGTTGTCCCAGGACTAATTTTTAAAGACTGTTCTTTCCTCAGTGAATGTTTATGACAACCTTGTCAAAAGTCAGTTGGCCATGAACATATGATTTTATTCTTGGACTTCCAGTTCCATGCCATTGACCTACATGTCACCACTGTGGCCATGCCACATTGTCACCCTACCATTTCTTTGAGAACATTTCGAGTCTTCCTCGTGGTATTTTGCTCGTACCTTTGTTTTGGTTATTCTGTGTGCCTTGCAATTCCATATGTTGTTAAGAATCAGCTTGTCAGTTTCTATAAACAAGTGGGCTGAGATTATGACATAGGTGTCAATCTATAGAAAAATTTGGGGATTATTGCCACCAATAATGTTAAATCTTCTAACCTATGAATATGAGATTCTTTAAAAATGTACCTAGATTTTTAAAAAATTACTCTCTACAAATGCTTTATAGTTTTGAGAGGAAAAACTCTGAACTTTTAAAAAAAAATTATTCTTAAATATATTATTCTTTTCGATGTCTTTGTGGATAGAAATTTTAAAATTTTATTTTCTGATTGATGGTTGCAAGTGTATAAAAATTTCCTCAATTTTTGCATTATAATCATTTATCCTGAAATCTTGCTAAGCTCATTTACTAATTATAAAAGTTGTGTAGATAATTTCTTAGGATTTTCTGCATATAAAATTAACATTATATTAATCTATTTCTAGATTTTGACCAACCTTGCATTCCTGAGCTAAATCCCACTTAGTCATGATCTATAATTCTTTTAATATGTTGCTGGATTCAATTTGCTAGTTTTTTTTTAATTGAGGTAAAATTCTATATTTCAATCATTTACAAGTGATTGCTATTTGTATTTGTATAATACATATTTTTCACCTCTTTATTTTTCTATCCACTTGTCCTTCTCATTCTGAAGTGTGTCTCCTTTAGACAAATGTAGTTTGATTATGTTTTTTAATCCACTTTGAAAATCTCTGCCTTTTGATTGCATTTGATGTTATAGATATGACTGGATTTATGTCAATTTACTATTTGTTTTCTAGACAGCACATAACTTTGTTGTTCTTCTATTCCTCTTGTAGTTTTCTTTTGCATTAAGTAAAGATTTTCTGAAGTGGTATTTTAATTTTTTTGTATTTTTTAGTAGTTCCTCTAGTGTTTACTACAAACACTGCAACTTACCAGCTTTAGATTTTGCTTATTTCTATTGATACATGGAATTTTTCCTCCTTTATAGCACTCTTCTCTTTTTCCCTTTTCATAGTATTCTTTTTATTTATATTGCATCCATTAATGACACAAGCCAAACAATACTTTTTAAAAAATTATTACTACCATCTTAATGATTATTGCCATTTGTAGTAATTTCTTTAGACTAGTATAGCTTTGTCCTGCCACCTTATTTGTGCTATTATTTATAAACATAATATAAATGAAACATTTCTATGTTCAATAAGCCCAACATTATGTTCTGTTTTTATCTTTTTATGCCATTACTTTTTAAATCAGTTGTGAGAAGAAAGAAAATAAATATGCCTTTTTTATAATTACATAGTTACTTTTGCCATTTTTCTTTGTTTTTTCAGTTTGACTATCACTTGGTTTCAGCCTGAACAACTTCCTTAAGTATTTCTTGGAAGGCAGAGCTCCTAGCAATGTATCACCTTCATTTTTTGAATAACAGCATTGTTAAATAGAGGATTCTGGGCTGATATTATTTCTTTGATCACTTTGAATATATCACTCCCCATGCTATTGGTCTCAATTATTTCTGCCGAGAAGTCAGCTGTGCTAATCTTCTTGGGGTTCCCTTGCAAGTCCTTTTTCTCTTGCTACTTTCAATGTTTACTTATTGTTATAGTTTTCTTATTTTTTATATGACATATCTGTGTGTGGGTCTCTTCTTTTAATCTACCTGGAGTTCATTGAGCTTCCTGGATATATAGATCAGGTGTCCTCAACCTACAGCCCGCGGGCCACATGCAGTCTGCCTAGGACATTTATCTGGCCGGCCCGGTGTTTTTGCTGCCACTGCCTGTCCTGCTTAGCAGCCGACTCATCCTGGGACCTGCAGTCCAGCCCTCCAACCATCTGAGGGACAGTGAACTGGCCCCCTGTTTAAAAAGTTTGAGGACCCCTGATCTAGATTATTGTTTTCCAATAAATTTGAGATGTTTCATTCATTATATCTTTTATTTTTTTCCTGTCTCCTTTCCTTTTTGCACTTTGATTACATATACGTTTGTGTGCTCAATAATTTCCCATATTTCTCTGATGTTTGGTTCAATGTTCTTCATTCTTATCTTTTTGTTCTTCAGTTTACATAATCTATATCTATTTATCTATAAATTTTCTAATTTTTTTATCTGTATTAAATCTATTGTTGAGCTCCTCAAGTGAATTTTTAGATTTTATTTATTGTACTTTTCAACTTAAGTATTTTCACTTAGCTCTTTTTTATAATTTATCTCTGTTTGTATTTTCTATTTGATGTGACATTGTCAGCATACTATACTTCTTTAGTTATGCTTTATTTTAGTTTTTATTGTTAAATATTAAATATGACATCTATACACTCTTCCAAAAAGTTTTTTGCTTTCTGCTTTTTTCCCCAGTGTATAAGCCATATTTTCCTCTTTCTTTGCAGAATTCATAATTTTTCATTTGAAACTAAACCTTTTAGATATGATATTGTGACTACTCTGGGTACTGGTCCTCCTGCTCTGTGGCTTGCTATGTGGCTGGTTGTTAGCAGCTGGTTGCATTGTTTTCATGAGTCTATCCTAACTGTGTTAAATCTCTGATGTCACCACACTGGGAGACACAGCTTTAGGCATTCTCACAGTTGCCCTGATATCAGCAGTGACCTTCCGTTCTTTTCCTGACCACTTCCAACTATTAAACTCCAAAGTTGCCCACTGATGGCTATTTTCAATAATACCTTGAGGCATAAATTCTTCTACAAATTAATCCAATCAGACCCTGGTTCCCCTGAGGGAATAGTTTTTGAGGTTAGTGTGTCATATTTGTTTTGGCCCCAGGAGGATTCCCCTTGGCTGTCTTATTCCTGAATCTGCTTCAAATTGACTTTCACACAATGCCCAATGTTTTGAGAGTAATTGTAGGTTGCAATTTCTTCCTGTTTTGCTGTAAATGAAGTCCATTCATTTGGAAACTGATTAGGACTTGTTGGTTTTATGGACAAGCAAAATCTGTGCTGAGCTCTGAACCTATGACTATGGACAAAAGTAAGCTTTTCCTGAGTGATACTCCAGTTCTGGAAGCTAGCAGTTGGGGGAGGGGAGGCAACAATCTGTTGTCCTTTTTGCTTGTCTCTCCTGTACTTATGGGACCACATCCTTATGCAACAAAATCCTTATGAACAGGAGAAGGAGCTGTCAGAGCCCCAGTCATCTTAGTACACTAAACCTAGGTAGTAGAACTTACCTCCCATGAATAGGAATTAGGCACAAGACTCCACCTGTGAACACTCTCTTAAACTCACGGTGGTCAGCTGGGAGCAGGGTAACAAATGCTGAAGTTTTGATCTCCCCAGAAAGAAAGTCTGGGAGCTGGAGGTAGAGGAAATCTTGTCTTTTTTTTTTTTTAATTAAATCATAGCTGTGTACAATAATGCAATCATGGGGTACAATGTGCTGGTATTATATACAATTTGAAATGTTTTCATCAAACTGGTTAACATAGCCTTCACAGCATTTTCGTAGGTCTTGTCTTATCTGTGCTTGTCTTAGCTCAAGGACAATGGACTCCTGTGTCTTTTACTGAGTTTTTGTAGATTTTCTTTAAAAGATGCTTCTTTATTTGCTGTTGTCTTTAGGACCATTTCCTGAAGCTTCATTTGATCACATTGCCTGTCTAATTTTCACCAGTTTTTTGGGGGAGTGGGTCAGTAGAGCTCCTCACACTGTCATTCCAGAAGTTATTTTAAACTACTAAGTTTTGGGGTGGTTTCTAGAGAAACTAAAAGATATTTAACATGACAAGTGACAAGATTAGAGGAATACCCTTGATGATGATATAGGCACAGCAGGGGAAAGTGAAACTATAGAGAGTGGGCACATTTTGGGAACCAAAACAAAGCTAAGAGATTGGGTTATGATACACATATGTGGGTGAATAATGATTCCATATTTTTCCTGGAAGAAATACTGGGGAGATTTGTGGTATAGGCTTTAAAGAATAGACATATTTTTATTTTTTATTATTTTGAAGTAGGCCTGCTGAGAAGGAGGGTAGACAAACTGAGTATCTAACGTGCTTTCTCTGACTAGGGAAATACTTTTGAAGGGCCTATAAAATTTGGTGACAGAATTTATGGTTGTAGTAGCAGTTTCCCAGTTACATGATTTTCTGCAATGTAGAAGTATAGGAAATATTTTTGGTTATTTCTGGATTGGGATTTTTCTAACCGTGTATGGTTGCAAACATGAGCAAGAGAATATAAGATATTGATAAGAAAAAAAAACACTAACTTACACACTTTCGAAACAAAAATAAATATTTACAAACAGGACAAACATCGAGGAGTATTACACTCAAGATTCCAAAGAGGTCAAAAGAATAGTTGTAGGTGTGGGAGGGGAATGTGAGCAAGTAATATAAAACAAAAGAAAGTTGTTAGAGAATGGTTTCTTTAGTTGAAAGAGAAAATCAGGGCTTAATCACAGAGTATGTAGATGAGAGTGAGAACAAAAACGTCAACTGAATGAGGATATTTATTTTTGTACATTGTTATATTGAAACCACTTGGACAATGGCAAGAATTGGGGTAGAGTAGGCCAGTGAGCTGGGTTACAATTTGCTTAAAAATAATGAAGGGAAGGACCAGGATGTCAACTGATTGCAGCAACAAAGAACGGACTAGAAATTTCTAGTGGCACAAGCTTCAAGATAGCTTTGTTTTGTTTAAATCTAAGTAACCAGTGATAAGAAATTGATTCAGTAGGTTAAAATTTTCAAAGCTTGAAATAATGTAGTTCTATATATACGTTATCTCTTTAAAGCCTAATGTAAGTTTATCGTAGTTAATTTGAATATATAGTTGAGAGAAGAAAATAAACATCAATTGTAATCCCTTCACAGAGAATTCACTGTCAAGATTTTAATGTGCATTTTTTCAGTCTTCTTGAATATGTGTCATTTTAGGTTTACTATTAAAATATGATCACACTGTATATACACTTTGAAATCTGACTTCCAAATTTAAAAACCCATCCTGTAGGTACTTCCCTGCTTCTAATTTTTTTTATTTTTGCAGTATCATTGTTATTATTTTTTTATCAGATTACTATGTGAGTACAAATGTTTAATAAACCAAACAAAAGCACTGGGGGAAAGAACCCTATTTAATAAATGGCACTGGCACAACTGGTTACCACATGTGCAAGACTGAAACTGGACCTGCATCTCTCACCACTTATAAAAATTGACTCTTGCTGGTAACAGAATTAAATTTTAAACAAAAACAATAAAAATTCCAGAAGAATGTGTGGGAAAAACTCTTAACAACATGGGACTTTGAAAAGATCTTATGAAGAGGACCCCCTTGGCAATTGCAGCAACACCAAAAATAAATGAATGGAACACAATCAAACTAAAAAGTTTCTGCACAGCTATGGGTACAACTAAAGCACACAGACAGCCCTCAAAACAGAGGCATATATGTGCATGCTATGAATGTGACAAAGGGCTGATAACTAGAACATATAGAAAACTCAATCACAAGAAAAGAGCAAACCATCCCATTCAAAAGGGGGCAAAAGACTTGAACAGAACCCACTCTGCAGAAGGCAGATGAATGGCCAACAAACACGTGAAAAAATGCTCATCATCCCTAATCATCAGATAAATGTAGTTCTGTATTTTTAACAGTGAGTTTCCTATTACCACTTACTAGACAATATATATATTATTGCTTAATTACAAAATTATATATCAAACCAGAATAATATAGTTGGATAAGGTTATTAGTAATAATATTAATGTAGTGAAACTCTTGCTGATCTTTTCTCTTTCATTTTAATATATTGGTTAAATTTTAAAACTTTATTCTAAAAAAAATAGGAAAATTTTATTCTAAAGTTCAGCAGATGAACAAAGCCTATTTTTATTGTGGAAAACAAAGTATTATTAATCTCAATATTTTATTAAACTAATCATTTATTTTATCCATTGGAAATGCATGTTACCACCAGAAGCCATTTATATAGATAGGTCCATATATATGTATGATAAGATGATAGGAAAAAGTTTCAGGAAGCTTATATGCCATAATCTCAAGAAAATATATGTCATATGTGTATTTCTCAAAAACTAGTAAATTTGACTATAGTTTCTGAGTTTTCTGAGCATTCATTTTACTTTTGAGAGTATCATTTCATCTATAATATAGCTAAA
The DNA here is from genome assembly GCA_963574575.1 of Galagoides demidoff. Taxonomy (NCBI): domain Eukaryota; kingdom Metazoa; phylum Chordata; class Mammalia; order Primates; family Galagidae; genus Galagoides; species Galagoides demidoff. The sequence goes on from CAUYQV010088014.1 coordinate 7,750, forward strand.
TATGTTTATCAAGTACAGATACAATAAACTCAATAAAAATGGAAAAACTTCAATTGAATACAATTATATTGTTTTGTGTGAACACAAATGAAACTAATAAGCTCAAAAATTTTAGTTATGTCCCAGATTTAGGTAAAGGAAATTTAGTGGCATACTTAATAAAAGGGATCACACAGAAAAGGGATTACAAATTCTAACAATACTGAAAACTAGGATACGTGTCTTGATCTGAGAATTTCTAGTCTTAGATTAACATTTTCCTTCTGTAAATTCTCCAGCTCACTTAGACGAAACCAATCATTTTTAGCATATGCCTTAATTTCCCTATAATATTCTATACCACTAACTAAAGGTTTGGTCATCCAAAGCTTTGCCTTCTGTTGGTGGCATATAACAATTATCTATAGGTGATTATTAACTATCTTATTTCCCAGTGCTTTCCATGGACTATGAGTATTTCCTTTACAAATTGAACAAAGTCATTATTATCACTATATTATAATCAGATCAGAGATGATTTCCAGACAATAACTCATTTCTAAGGTTCTGTTCCTCTGGAACATTACTCTAATGAAAATATAAGTTGAGTTATAAATGCAAGCCACCTATATGTTGTCAAAATATTTAATGGCCATGTTAATAATGTGAAGATTTGTGAAATTAATATGAAATGTTATAATTTTAATATGTAGTTGATATAAAGGCATGAATGAGGTATTTTCATTTTTCTTATTGTCTTTGAAATCTTTTTATAGATACAGCAAATCTGTCATAAGTGATCACACTTCAAGTGCTCAGTTGCTTCCATGGCTAGTGGTCATGATCTAGAGACATTCTTTTTTTTTTTTGAGACAGAGTCCCACGTTGTCACTTCAGTAGAGTGCTGTGGCATTATAGCACACAGCAACCTCAGACTCTGGGTTCAAGTGATTGTCTTGCCTCAGCCTCCCAAGTCCCACAACATCCAGCTATTTTTAGAGCTGGGGTATTGTTCTTGCTCAAGCTGGTCTTGAGCCTCTGAACTCAAGCCGTCTACCTGCCTCAGTCTCTGGAGCTCCTTCTATCAGCAGTTTCTGTGTCAGTTAGGGATTGTGTGAAGAAACAGAACACAAGTGATACAAAATAAGGGATTGGGCCTCACATGATTACGGGCATTGGAACAGGCATCTCTGTAAGGCTGCTGTCTCTGCATCCGGTGTTGAGAATGTAGCTGTCAACTATCAACCAGACACTAGTCAGAGAGGAGAAATGAGTATGTTCAATACCCAGGATAAGGACTCATTACTGGGATTGGAACCTGCCTCCCACTGTTGCTGGAGCAGCGTGTGGGGAACCCTTCACCATAGCCTTGGACACTCACTTGGCCCAGGACTTAAAACGCTAGGAGGCTTCTAAAGTGAGAAGTGAGATGATGGATGGGTCACCTGTGTGATATGCTCCAATGCATGCCACTCTACGCTCATCTTTTCAGCATAAAAAATAGAACTGCTGCTTCACTCCTGCCTATTTATGCACATTTCTTTCATGGACAATATAAACCCAGAATCTTCTCAGTCAGGAATTCTTAGAAAATATTTACAGCTTGGCTAAGATAACAGTAATAAACCACTACAATCAGTTTACATTAAAAAATAAAAAAAATAGTCTATGAAATATCACAGGAAATATTATAATTTATAATACATGAAGGACTCCCACTAGTCACTTAGAAAATAATTATTAACCACCAGTTAGTGAAATAAGCAATAATTATTGTCAAAAATTCAAAGAAAGTCATGAAGGGTCACAAAAACAGAAACTCACTTGAAAAATGAAAACACAATATATAGATAACAATTTTATTTTTTTATGGTGCAGGTGCTTAAATGTACTATTATACATTGCTGGGTGGCATAAAAACTGGGGTAAATTCAATAAATAGGAAAAAATTATAAAACACTTTACAAGCATGTTAAGTGATAAAAGCTACTACATTACCATGAACATAGTTATAACATAATAACAATTTTTAAAGTAAGCACTATACTGGCATACTTCTCCACTTGGAAAAAAATCCTTAGAAGGAAATATTTCAAAGTGATAAGAGATAATGCTAGGTGATTTTAATTAATTACATTTTCCTCTTTTTCCCAATATTTTTGAAATTCACATGTGATGTTAATTAAATCCTAAAAACCAATCAACATCTAAAATATCCAAAGTAATTTAATGACATTTTTTCTTCTCAAACTAATAAACATTAGTAGTAGTTATTGTTATAACTACTTCGGACATTCAAAAGATCAGTTCTTTAACTTTGTTTTCAACTTTTCATGGAAATTTGATAATGACCCCAATTACTTTAGTGATTAATAATTATTTCCTTACGTGTGAAACTCCAGTTAGAAAACAAGGAGAATTGTATAATTTCATAGTATATGATCTATCGTATTTGTAAGTATGGATCTTTTACCCGGCAACTGGGAGGAAAGGGAAGAGTTATTTTCAGTAAATAAATAAAGTCTGAAGTTATTTTCAGTCAATAGATAAGGCTGAAGTTTTATATATGAGTAAATGGGTTAATTACAATCTGATTACAAAGAAGTTATTTTAAGTATCACAGAAAGCACACAGACATGAAAAGTTACAAGTACAGAGGAAATACACTATTTGGTTCTCCCACGGCAAATTGTTCTCGGGGCCTCTGCAGTTCATTACTCTGCCTTGCCATTTCATCTGCTCCACATGTGGGGTGTATGTCCTTCAAAAGATAATCTTTCTATGTAGACAATCTAGCTATTGAATGTCTTCCGTAAGGGAAAATCTTATTAATAGCATCTCTGTGTCATTTCACATCCACCTTATGTCTGGAATGCAGCTACCCCATCTATACTGACAGGTTAAAAACTGTCCTTCCTCAAACTGATGGTTGCTACTCTTCTTGAAGTCATAATGTTCCACATACACAAAAATAAAACAACCTGCTCATCTGGTAAAACTTTCTTTAAAGTTTTTTATTGTTATTGTTCCTTAAAATGAAAAAAAAGAAAGGAGGAGTTTGGTCAACAGAGGATTTATTCTAACAGCCAAAAGCTTTCTCACTCAGAAGAATTATGGAAACTATTTTTATGACATTTCTTGAATGTTGTTCTTTATATCAGATATATATGAAAAAATAAGAATTTTCACAGCATCTTTTGCACATAAACTTAAATGCTGTTTAGTATCATCACTCTGGCGTTTTTCTCCCGGAAATGAAAAGGTACACTTTAAACCTTGCCCATAGAGGGAAAGGACCAATGTTTAGTATCAAAGGAGAACTTAGAATTCGATCTTTCAGATAACCCAAAAGACAAACCATGGTTCCACAAGGAATATTACCCCAGACAAGTTTACTTGCTGTCAAGATAAATGGTGTATTTGAAGGAGCCGATAAGAGCAGGTGCGGAAGAGGAAGCTGTGAGCCTGATTCTAGGTCAGGGGCCCACAGTCAGGATACAGCAGAGGCAATCATTTCATGTCCCAAAGAGTGAGAAAGCAGGAAGCTACAGAAAACATTCTAGTAAGTGGTGAGTTTCAAGAAAAGCACTGGGCGTGACACAAGCACACCTGCCAGGGGGTCCCTTCAGTTTGTAGCTGACATTCGCGGATGGTCCCTGCTTTGTGCTCCTGAAGAACTGTCATGGTTGGCTGGAAGAATCAGACAGGAAAACTAATAATTTCAGTGAAATCATCTTGCTCTTCTAACCCTTCCCTACTATTATATTAGACAGTTTACTTCTTAATCTTTCTTTGTTTAAATTTGATTTAAACAAATAAAGATTATACAACCTGAAACGCTTGGGACTTCTCCCTGTCTCCCCAGAATAGGTGGGAGAGATGAGGTTGGACATATCCGGGAAAGCAAGGACATGATTTTAATTAAGGCTCCTCATTGTTATCTGAACAATGGGCAGTTGGTGGGAATGAAAACTGAACTGTTTAGTCGAGTAAAGAAAGTACAGAGGCTAAAGAGAGAGGTAGTAAAGTAGATTATGTGACAGAGGAATTTGGGGAAAAATAAGAAATTCTAACAGAGAATTTAGTTAAGTTTCTGTTATGTGGTATACAGTATAATATTTTTTAACCTATTGCCCCCTGGAATCTTCAGCTAAAGATTTATTTCTGTTAATAGATTTTGAAACCGGAATTGCTTTAGGTGTCTGTGCTCAAGTACCAAATCTTAAATCAAGGTAGGTGTTGGGTAAAAAATGATGTACTGAAGTAGTCCACAGAGACGTGTGTATAACTAGTTTATATTAGGTAAATCATTCCTCAGTGAGGCTGACAGATACATAAATACATTGCCATGGGTGCCATCATGGTTTTTTTAATTCTAGCCACATTTACACTGCACCTGTTTTGTGTACGGCATGACATTTTGCCTTTCTGGGCACTGTTCTTTTTAATCCACACAGCGGGCCATTGTTTTCTGATACAGTAACACCTCCCAGTAAACCACCTCTCTCTCTAGCTTTGGCAGTGTCTTTTACTTAAACAATATAACATCAGCATACATGCTGAAAATAGAGGCTCTGCAAACACTTGGGCATTGGCTCTTACCCTCTTGGAATACTGCTGTCATCACAGGAGGCAGAAGTTTGGTCTAGCCTCCTTGAGGATGAGAGACACCAAGAAGAGTGAGGTTCTGGCATCCACCTGTGTCCCCAACTCAAAATCCGTTTGACAGCAGCTGCATGAGTGCCAGGCAGGACTAGCAGAATTAGGACTAGGCAAATCTACAGAATTGTTATACATCGTAAATCAATGCTGTTTTAAGTCATTGCGTTTTGAAGTTATTTGTAACTCAGGAAAAAGAAAACTAGCAATGGATACAGGAATGGATGCTCCCTTAAAAACTGAAATCATGTAATATTGACTTTGGAATGTGGTAGGAGTAGAGGCTGGAATGGAAAAAGGAAGCTGTTATTGGAGATTGAAAAAGCAGTGAGTTATCTCCTAGTGGAGGACAAAAATATGATGGTCCATATTTATAGAAGAGAAAGAATTGATGAAAGCACCAGCCCTTATTCTGTGGAAGACAGTGATCTGGTAAAGATCTGGTAAAACAGAGTGCCAAGGGCCATGGTAGAGAATCCAGTTACCTGTCATAGCTGCAGAGTAATAAATAACTGACCCAACCTAAAGATAAATACCATTATGGTCACCAATTTACAAATGAAGAAATTAGGCTTAATGAGGCTAGTATGTTCAATATTATTTCTTATTTCTTATAGGGAAGATTCAGCTATATTTGTTTACAGTCATCCATCACAGAAAGTAGTCACGTGGGGCTTTGTTTATAATATTATGAGAAAATGGGTACAGATAGTTAAAACTTCGTGCATTATAAATCATAAACATTGTACGGTGGCAAAATTTCAATTTGAGTGTAAAAGGTTTAATACTTTTTCAGAGACTGGGAAGGATTTTCTGCGATAGACCAGATGATGCACAATACCTTGCCTAGTTCTTATAAGGAACGTTTATAAAATTTTGTTCCTGACATGAACAAGTCAAGGAGATTTAGTCTTACTTAGAGGGTCTTGCGTTGTCTCTGTTCTTTCAGCCGCTGACACAGATGGCAGCGAGTCCCGGGAGGTCTGATCGGAGCGGCTACTACTCACCAATCCTTTTTTTTTTTTTTTCTTTAACTTTATAGACAGTCTCACTTTGCTGCCCCGGGTAGAGTGCTGTGGCGTCACCAGCTTTTCCGCTTAGTGATTCTCTTGTCTCAGCCTCCCGAGTAGCTGGAACTACAGGCTCCAGCCACAACAGCCCAGCTATTTTTTTGTTGCAGTTTGGCTGCGGCCGGGTTGGAACCCGCCACCCTCGGCATATGGGGCCGGCACCCTACCCAGGGAGCCACAGGCGCGCCCCGATTGCTCCTGTCTTTCCTCACTAGTTTTTGCAGAATATCTTCAGATGAACATCTGAAAAGACCACCTTCAGACACCTTGATGCTGAAGTATTTTCAGTTCTTTCTGGCCAAACTTCCACACTCCAGCACGATGTCTCTTCTTAACCTGTCCTTTTGCTCTCACTGTCTTTCAAATAAGCTCTGCTTTTTTTTTTTTTTTTTTTTTCTTTTTGAGACGGAGCCTCAAGCTATCCCCCTGGGTAGAGCTATGGCATCACAGCTCATAGCAACCTCCAACTCCTGGGCTCAAGCGAGTCTCCTGCCTCCGCCTCCCAAGTAGCTGGGACCACAGGCGCCTGCCACAACGCCCGGCCAATTTTTGGTTGCAGCCATCATTGTTGTCTGGCAGGCTGGGCTGGGGATTCGAACCCACTACCTTAGGTGTACGTGGCTGGCGCCTTAGCCGATTGAGCCATAGGCGCCGAGCCATTTTTTTTTTTTTTTTTTTTTTTTTGTCAAATTGGTCTAATCAAAGTTCCTTGGACAGATGTCTCCTTCGCATACCTGTGTGCTCTGTTCTCTCACCTAGAAGGCCTGTTGACATCCTTTAATAATCCTAATTATTACCCATTATTACCGGCTTGCATTTTTAGGGAATCTGAGAGCCACCAAACTGGTTTCAGTTAGAACACCACCGGCAGTCAGCTGGTTGTGTCTTCCAGGCCAAGGTTTTGAAGTCATTATTACTGTCACATTCATGGTGATGGCAGATTCCCAAGAGATTCTTCAATTTGCTAAAAGCCCAGGAGAGAAAACAAATCATTATCTTTATAGTGTTCAGTGTGTAGACAGATCCTGGTGAAACATAATTTGTCAAGTAATTCAGAGAAAAGTGAGTAAATTATTGTCAATAAAAGGTTTGCTTCAGATCTGACTATATAACAACAGATTCTATGAATGGGAGCTAAAGTCTTCACATTCCTAGTATTTGGATGCTTAAAGTTATATAGTGCAAACATTCCAGATGTTTACAATGAGAAACAGGTGGACAATATTTAAGAGAGTAAAGTGTTCTAAATATAATAAATATAGCTTGTTTAATGGTGAGGCAGAATAAGTTTGTAATATTAGAAAGAGTCAGAGGAATCTAATTTTGCCTTGTTATAAGTACAGCTTAACTACAAAAAGAAGTTTGCTTAAGATAAACTAGAAAGAGTTAAAACTCTTTAATCATTTCTACTTTCAAAAAATATATATTAAAACTTTTAACATAGTGGGGATTTAAAATAATACTGATTTGTTTTTATAACAAAATATTAAATCCAAATCCATCAAATCAAATTTTAGAGTCTACAAATTGCATCTTTCAGCTCTTCTGACAGTTTAAGTTGACATCATCCTGAGAAATAAAATCATTTTTACACACAAGACAATTTTGATAATAGATTTTTATTCTAACTGTTCATTTTATACCAAAGCAGTGGTAATGAGAAAATTGTAATGGTAATGATAGTAATGAATTTGCCTGTTTAATTACTATCACAGATATAAAATGAATTAAAATTAGCAAATATATTCTTCGCTATTTTTTAATGTCATCATTGAAGAGAAAAAGGCAAGAAAGATGGAAGGTAATGGGATCAAGTCAGGAGCCCCAGAGGAAGGAAGGTGGTTAATTTCAAATACAGCATCACCAAGTAATGGCTTCTAAGGGTCACTCCTTAAGAGAAAGTAAACATTGGTCAACTTCTTGAGTCAGGTACTGCAATCACTAGAACATGGCTGAGATAGCATTTAAAATACTGAGTGGTAATAAACAGTTCACAGGTCTATTGGAGAAAGAAGGTCACTGTGTTCTGCATAAAGGCAAGGACTTTGCATCTTACCTCCATGTTCTACAACGTGGGACTCGGCTCTAGCACAGTGCTCAACTCAGACGTACATGAGCTCAAGAGAATTTGTAAATGAATGAATGCTATTTCTGATAACACAGATAAGGCCCAGTCCAAATAAAAAAAATCAATGATTATTTCTATTCAAATACTTAGCCACATTCAAGATCTTTTATGCTACAAAATGATTGACAAATATTTTTCTTCATTACTTCCCAAGTAGGTAGCCACAGAGCTCATTTCAACATAGGCACACGAGTGGGTGGAGTGTATGCTGACATGTCTGTGGATTAATTCAGAAAACCCCATCACCCACAGCAGTTTCATATCTGTACACCTTTCACGGATTATTGTATTTATTTAATGCCTCCTTCCTTTTCTTTTTACTTCTTTCTTCCTCTGCAAAATAACCAAGAAATACCCTCTAGAAAGAATATAGAAGATGTCTAATAATTAGGATTTAGGATGAAATTGCAAACAATACTCGAAAACTTGGACACTTTTTAAATGCTAAACTATTTGAAGTATTAATGTAGATGGAGAAAAGTTTGCATATACATCCTGATTAATCTCAACCCAGCAAACAAACCCGACTTTTAACCAGCACCCAGTGAAGACACAGAACGCTAGAGTCCCAAGGGTCTCCTCGTGCCCAGCTCGTGCCCCAGCATCACCTCCCTCCTGGCTGGTTATGGGGGGATTTGGAGTCCATGTAAAGAGAATCGTCCGTGTATATTCTGGCTTCTGTGGCTCAATGCCGTGTAGGCGGGACGTGCGTGGGTGTCACGTGCAGCTGCGGCTTCTTCACCCACATCGCTGCGTGCTGTGTGCTTCTCTTCACCCACATCGCTGCGTGCTGTGTGCTTCTCCACTGGGTGAATGTGCAACAGCTTCTGTCTGTTCCTCCCAGCACTGCTGCTGAGGAAAGGGCTTGGCTCTTAACCTTATTAAAAATAGTGCTTGTGGGTCTCTCACCTTCTCTTCTTTGTGAAAGGCGAGGGACCCACTTCTGACATTCATTCGAAGTGCTCTAAACATTCTCTTTGCTCTTCTTGAATAAAATCCCTCTTTGTTACCTTGAAATTTGTGTAGGTTACTTTGCTTTCCCTCACTCCATCTGTGCTGCTCCAGTTTTGGTGTCAGTCTCCACCCTCTTTTGCTTTCTGCCACTGCCCAGCCTCGGTTGAACTTTATAGCTCAGTCAGATCAGCAAACTGGGTCAACTGGGTGTGGGGAACCAGGACCTCCAACCCCCAACAACTTTTCTGGTGCCAGGAAATCTGGGAAGAAAAATCTCAGTTGTACAACCTTCCATGTTTTATTAAAGGGAATGCCAGTGTTGAAAAAAAATAAAATTTAATTTAAAAATTTTAAAACATGAAATAGTGGTTATAAATGAAAATGTTGATATTTTATGCATATTTTTTGGCTTTTAAAAAGTATTTTTTTCTTTCATGTCTTTAGAGAATGTATACCTGTATGTCTTTATAGAGGTGTCATTAATTAATAAAGTATGTGTATAATCATCTTGAGTAGGTTTAGCCAAAAGTTTTCCAAAGTGGTTATCTCAAACTGAACACCCACCAGTGAGCGGGAGGGTTTGAGCTGTTGTGAACTTGGATATTTTACGGAACTCTAACCTTTCTATTTAAATCTGCCCAGCCAAAAATTATCATTTTTCTTACTAGTCTTAAATTAGAAAAGTGTAATTGGGCAGATGTTCATAAGAGAGGGATACTTTAAACCTCCCTAATTCTAAAAGTCTTTTAAATATAATCCTTTTTTGAAATTGCTTGGTTGTGTCTTAGTTTTAGCTATTTAAATAAACAGATCAAATTAATTATTTAAAACAATAACAAAATGACTATCTTAATTAATTCTACTTATTTCTTCCCTATGAAGTCTCTTTCTCACCCATACACACATCTTTATCTAGATCTGGGCACTTGCCAAATAAATAAGAGTCATTTTTAGAGTTCTCCTAAAAGGCCCCACAAGCAAAAAAAAAAAAAAATACATATTCATAAATAAACAAAATTAGAAGTCAGTGTTCTGAAAAAGGAGTGCTTGAGAAACACCATGATTTTAAGCTTTACAGAACATATCATTGTACTCAGTGTAGGAGGTGAAGACAAGAGGCAATTTATTCTGCAGCTGGTTTCGAAATAAACACAGCAAAGAAAGATAAGGAGTGAAAGAGGGATAAATCCGCCGGTAGCAAACTTGATGGACAGACAGGCTGCCATTAACAATGCTGTTGCCTTTGTGAGTACAGAGTGATGTGGAGATACCCTGGCATTTATACTGTAGACATGGTCCTTAAAGATTTTACACCTCCAATTCCTTAGAATTATCAGCTATCTCCAGCCTGTCAGTCATTCGAGCAATCTTAGATTTTTAGCTTGCAGGCCAGGCAGATTATTGACAAAGCAATCCGGGGTGATATAACACACCCTGACAAACAACAGTGAGGGGATTGTGTTTACCACTTTCACCGCACCAATTCGGCTAAATTAATTCTTAACACTGAAAGTAAACTTTCTCTTGATAACCATTCACTCCCTACCAATGCTGTTTTGCTACAGAGCACTAGCTCAGCCGGAGGTGTAATAGAGCTCTGATACAAGTAATTTAATCTGGTGGAGACTAATAGAAGCAAAGAAGTTACCTGTCTCCACAGCACGAGGGCTAATGAGGGTATCTGTAAATAAAAAATCTATATATTAGAACAGGGTTAAGGGCTTGACTTGAGTATACAAAAGCAGGAGATCTCTGCATTAGGGCTGCCACTCTACCCTACATCCACACCTGGAGCTGTAGAAACTGAGCACACACCTCCTCAAATATGTTCTCACCCTGAAAATCAAAGCTAACATAACAACTACAACACACACACCCACAGACATAAGATTAAACAAAGCTTTTGCCTAGAGGCAGTTCTAACATTTGAGTAATAAACTCTTGAACAAAGAGCAAAAAGAATTTGCAGGGGCAAAAAAATAATTTTTGAAGGCAAAACATTAACACACCCTTAATGTTAGTTGTTGTTTTGGGCATTGCTAATATAGGGAGTTAATTTTTTGGACTATGTTAATTTTGAAATGTTTTTAAATATTACATATTAAATTATTTAGAAAATGCAAGTGCCATGTATAATTGTTATGTTGAAATTATTTCTGTGGTCTCCTAGTTAGAATTTTTTAAGCTAATTTTGAAAGCATTAGACTAAAACTCACATGTTTTTCATGAAGAATTCCAGTGCTGTCATAATCACATAAAAACATGTCTTTCAAACACATTTGAAATATCTTGAGATGTATATTTACTTACAAAATTGACTTAGTTTCATAAAGTTAACATGAACATTGGCTTTCCCCAAATCTAGAATTTAAATGTAACTTTTATAAATGGTGAACTTTTATAATAATACACTAGTACATGTGGTTAAAATTCATAGTTTATACATAATCCCAACACAATAAATAATTAAGTTGTATAGTCAGCTAAAAATCAGTTATTGTAAATAAGAATATGAAAGTGAAAGAAATCACGTGACTTACTACAATTTCACCATTTTAGATCCGGCTCATGCTCTTTTCCATTTCTGGTGATATTGGGAATTTTTGTTTGTGTGTTTACTGTGGATCTGATTCCTGTCTTTCCCTTTAAACCTAGCCAGGCTACAGACTGACACATGGCATAACCTTTGACATGATGACCTTGCTTCTCTTTCATGTAAGTGCCAAGATCACTGCCACCTCAACGCTTTTATTTTTCCTACTGCCATACCCAGATCTTTGTGTGATTATGGTCTTCCTGGGAAGAAGCTGGAATGTCACTCTCTTCAAGATGTCTTTACTAAAACTTGAATTAAGACAACATCTTTTATTCATCTTCCCTCCCCTCACCCTGCTTTGTTTCCCTCATGTGCACACCACTACTCAAAACCATCCTGTTTGTTAATGTGTTTAGTTGCTGTTTACTTATTTCTCCCACTAGAATTAAAGGGCCATAAAGCCTGGGTCTTTGTCTTGTCTTTGGAGAATGTCCAGCACTAACTGGACATCAGCAAAACTCTGTTGAAAGAATGAGGGACTGATGGCAGTGATGTCAGTGAGAATACACCAGGGGTAAATGATAAGAAAATGCAGATTGCATATTGTACATCATCTACTAGATTGACTGGATAAAGCAAGAGAGAGAAAAGTCAAGGTTACCAGGTTTTTCCACTTTAGTTACTTAGATAAACACATAAAACAGCATGTAAATTTGGTTTAGGGAGAATATGGTAAATTTATCATTAGCCATATGTCGAGGCACCAAAGGACATTTATAGAAACAGACCTCTAGACAGAGGGGCATTAGAACTGTGGTTCTCAACTAGGAGCAGTTTTGCCCCCAGGGGGACATTGGGCAATATCTGCAGACCTTGTTTGTAGCAGTGAGGGTTGCTGCTGGCATCTACTGGGCAAGAGGAGCAATATTGTTAAACATCCTGTAATGCACAGAACAGCTCCTCTCGACACAGGACTGTCCAGCCACAAATGTCAACAATGCTGATGTTAAGACACTGGATTAGAAATGCAGAAAGAAAGGTGTGAGATGAGATGAGGTCACGCAAGCAATCCAAAAGAAACACTGCAGACAGCTCACCGTGCCGACTGCCATTTATCTAGCACTACGGTCTGTGGGGAACAGTGCTAGTCATTTTCCACATGTTAACTCACTTAATTCATAAAACAGCTGTGTGATATAGAAATAATCATTATCAGTATTTCATAGATTAAAATATCAAAGCACATAAAGTAAATATCAAAATCAAAGCTAAAAATTGTAGAGCTAAGATTGAAAACCAGGCAGTCAGGCTTCCGAGATCAAACACAAGTTTTGTAAATTATTTTACAGTATTTTTTTCAAATGCTATCAAAGCAGATACAAAGGACTAGACAGAAGTTCAGAAAGCCCCCTGGAGCAATCTGAAATTGAAGAAGTCCAAAAATATTTCTAAAAGCAACTATGGGTCAGATGCTGAAGAGAAGAAATAAAATGTCATTGGAATTGGGGATTGGCCACTGTTGACCTGCTGGAACACAATTTCAGTCCAGGGCAGGTAGTGATGTCCACTCAGGCTTTAGTGGATGAGCGCATGGTTCCAAAGGAAATGCAGGTACGGTTTGAGAAAGTGTCAGGACAGAGAGAAAAATGCTTTGAACTCAGGAATCTCCATCTTAGGAAGAAGAACACAAGATCCATTTGTGATGAAACCTGATCTTTAAGAGTGAAGAACGCTTGGAACAATCCTATGCAGAATATAAAAAGAGTCAATTCAAAGTACATTTTTACAATGTGAGTGGGCAGGTAAGAGGCCAAATGACATGTAAAAGCCTGGGTTTGTACAAATCCAAACCATTACATTATTTTCCTTTTTTCCTAGAAAGATGTAAGTGATAATGGGTAGCACTTGAGACTGGGCTTGGCATGGAACGTAATAAAGTGTAATTGGCATAAGACCATGTCCATTAGGTCCAATTGCATTGTTGAAATGACTGGTTATAGAAGGAGATGATGAAAGGATAGTCTCGGGGAGTTCTCTAGGTAATGAGGGTAAACAAAAGTGAGAGTGGGGTGCTAAGGAATTGGAAATGGTCGGGATGGTATTTTGAGAAACTCAGCTTTTTAAATTTTTTAAACCCAGATCTAGCTAACTGAAGAATTTTGATGCATTAGTACAGCCATGTTTAATCACCAGTGATCACAAGGCCCCAAATATCTTCTTGCCTCAAAGTCTTGGCAACTTTGACTCTTTTTTCCTTTGTCAGCGGTGAGCTCCTTCGGGACCATTTTTGTGCACACCTTTCTCAGGCCAAGACTTTCAGTTAAGATTTTCCTGTTTCTTTATCAATATTTACTTGGTCTGCTGTGCTTCTCACAGTCAGTTGACAAATTTAACACAATTTGAGGAAGTTTTGCAATGTTTTTGTCACGTGTGCTTGTTCCTGGCTGCCCTGACCGTTCTTCATCTGTGACACTCCCCTCAGATAAACATTGAGTCCACTTGTGCACTGCAGTGTCCTTCAGGGCATTATCCCCATAAACTTCAACCAACATGTCCCCGATTTCACTTCCGCTTTTGCCAGGTTAAACAAAAAATTTCACACTTGCTCATTGGTCTAATTCAAGTTCCAACATTTTCATGATGACACAGAATAGCACCCAACTAAAATGAGCGTCACTCAGTGTGACACTGCCACATCTCAGCACAGACACCGAGGTTATGAAACTTTACCGAGTGGTCTGCACAGTGCTGACAACGTGAGAGCATGGTGGAGAGTTCACAAACTTAGTTGTCAGTATTTGTATATTTTGGAAAGACCACCACAGAGTTGAAGATGGGAAACAATAGCCACACAGCGTCACCTTCATCACTCGCTTAGGGGGTGTTTGTCAGGTTCCTCCACCAAGAAGCAACTCCTTTCCCATCCTTGTATTTGATAATGAGTCATTACTCTTCAAAAGTGGGGACATTACGATCTACCTCCTGGAAAGTACGCTATCGTATATACAAGTTTTTAATTTATTTTGTTTTTCACATCAGTTCCACACCAGACAGTTAGCTTCATAGTTGGTGGATGGCTTCTAAACGTAGGGACCTCCTAATGTCTGCACCCCCACAATTAAGCAGGATGCACCCCTAGAATTAAGCAGGATGCTGCTAATGCAGCACGCACCACATCAATGTTCAATTCCCCAATAATAAAGCCATTTCTGTATTAAGTGAAAGTGCCACTGATCACACAGCCTTTCAATTTATGAAAGATTAATTCTCCTCAGCTGTTAAATAAAAAGAATTCATCACATTTCAGAAAATTTTAGAGTTCATACTGAACATATTGATCAAATAATTCCATTAAATTTTGAAAACTTGTTTGACTTGGACTATTTCCAAATCCTATAGTTTGAAACTTACTATTTGATAAAATGTATGAACATGGAAAACTTGGTTTAACAATGTGTTGCTATAGCAACTAAAGATCTAAAGTATATGCCAAATTATTATGTATAAATAAAGAAAATTGACATTAATTTCACCAAAATAAGGTATCTCACTACATCTACATTATATCTACATGTTTATATGCAGAGAAAGAGATATATTTAATAATATTTTTAAATAGTTTTCTGCCAGTGATTTATTCATAAGTAAAAATGTAATTAATTTAAATTGTGGAACAGCTCAATGGTTAATGAAACATATTTTAATGGTGGTAGATTTTGGAGTCCTAACCAATATTTTCCCCACGTTGACTATATTTAAAAAAATAAAGTGTGCATGTATACATATGCAAACACATACAGACACATATAGTATAAACCAAGGCACGTTTCTTCATCTATTAGTATGATATATGCAAATGCATGTACACATATATACATGTAAACCTTCGTACAAATAAAACTGAAAGCCAGGATGCCTTTACTAAACCTATAATAGAATAAAAGAAATCTCTCTTTGTGGCATAAGGGTAATCTAAGGAAAATTTTTCTTTTATTTCTGATCTGTGAATAATTTTTAGAATGATCAGAGATAAGGAAAAATTATATAAATCCCTTTAGGTGATAAATCTTTTAATCAATCACCAACGCTCAGAGAATAGGAACTAGCTCTATTGTAACAATAATAATTTGTACGTTTAATTATTTATAGGAATACAATGGTTGAATTTCTGAAAATTTTTCCATAAATATTTCCCACTATAAATCTCAGTGATATACAATAATGCTACTTCATTCTTGCTTCCAGCCGTGCCACATAAACCCTTTCATTAGAACATGACTTCACTGAAGGGGATTGCTTTAACAAAGGGGTCCACACCTCATAATGACTATTAGACATAAGAGATGATGGTGACAAAACAATGACTACTCCATTTTATTAAGATACATCAGCTATGGCAGTTCGGAGCTGTTTTATATTTAGTTTCCCCACAACACATTTCAGTTCAGGCAGAAACCCAGGGATGCACTCCAGAGAAACACATAATGAGGTCAGATGGAAAATCTTGTCTTGTTTCAGATATGAATTCAATCCATCCTTTCTTTCATGTGAGACAATATTCACAGAAGGAACTGCCGCTGACAAGCTTTAACTTCACTGACACTGAAAATCTTTTCTCCTCAGTTGGTGCTTTTAGCCTTCACCTGAAAAAAAAGAATCTATGCCGAATAATATTAGAGATAGCCACGGATTAAAAAGAAAATCTTATGTCTGTTTATTCATTGTTCTTTTGCTGCATTCAAAACACAATAGTCTCGCTAATTTTTGCTTTATAAAATATGAATAATGTAAATCAATGCTAGTTCAGGCCATTTTTTGCTGTACTGTCTTCCAAGATTGGAGTCCTATAAATTGGGCATAAGAAGTAGAAGATATAATGGTATGGAGGGGGATAAAGAATAAAATAATAATGGTTTTATATTTTCAAAAACACAACTTTGGCATTTAGCTGTCACAAGGAGGCTCTTTGCCTAGACGCACGCTGTGTGATTGTGTGAAGTCAGAGCAATGTGTCAAGACCTAGTTTCCTGGTCTTTCATGGAACTATTTGAAAAAGAGCTAAAGAAATATCTTAGCATTATTTGAATTAAAATTACTAATTTTGATTAGTATTTTCTTTGCACAATAAGTATAATTTTGTGCTTAATAATAAGAAAAAACCAGAGCAACCTGAATCCAGTAATTGAGTTGCCCTTAAGAAAACAGAAAACACGCCTGATGCAAACACAGGCTTTGTTAGAAATCCCAAAGCTTGGTAGGAAAGATACTGTAAAAGATTAAAAATATTAATGTTTCTTTGAATATATGTTTTGTGGTTCAGAAGAGATCTGTATATGAAGCCTTTGTCCTGTAAAAACGTATCTAATCATAGATTTCTCTTGCCATAGTCTTACCTCATTTTAGCTTTGCTGTGTCTTTGTTACTTTGTGAGGAACATGTTCAGAGGGATGGAATAAAAATAAACAAAAGCTGATAAATCAGCATGGCTCCTGCATTTCTACATTAAGCCTGAGAGTCTTAATTTAGCTTTCAGGAGGCCACTATTCTAGCCCAACCCTGGGGATTTGGTCCTTGCCCTCTGAGAGCTTTTGCTTCTTCATTTATAGAAAAAGGTAAAACTATGCCCTCTAAAGTTCTTCTAGAATGCTCTATTTTTAAAGCATCTTAACTCTAGTGATAGAGGGATTTTTTTTTTCTGAGTGGAAAACTAAAGTAGAAATCACTTTTACCTGAACTCTGTGTGGACAAATATTGATGGTGACTTACTTAATCTCTTTGTATTAATAAGAAGACCTCTTTCAAAGGGGAGAGCTGTGGTTGCACCCTCCCCAACCAAACTCCTTTTGATGTTTAATTGCCATTGTAACAGCATTGTCCTGTGGGGCCTGTAAGAGCTAATTAGAGTGTGAGGTCTCCACCCTCATGAGTGGATTAATGCTGTTGTCCCAAGAGAGGTTTCGTTATCACTTGAGTGAACTCCCGATAGAAGGGCACACTTGACCTCATATTTCCTCTCTATCTCATGCCATTGCTTGTCCTTCCATCGCAGGGTGAAGACCTTGCCAGATATTGAACCCATGCCCTTGAACTTCCTTCCTTATAAGTCTCTTTCCTTTATAAATTGTCCAGTCAGTGGCATTGTCTTATAGCAGTAGAACATGGACTAAGAAGGGGTGACTTACTGTCTCCTACTCAGTATGCCTTAAGTTCCATAGCAAATGTCGCAAATCAGTTCAAATTACTATCAATTCCTCTTGTCATTCTGGTTTTTTTTTTTTTTTTTTTTTGGCCAGGGCTGGGTTTGAACCCACCACCTCTGGCATATGGGGCCAGCGCCCTACCCTTTTGAGCCACAGGCACCTCCCTCCTCTTGTCATCCTGAATATAATTTGAAGATGTCAGTTTTTCCTAAGCCTCATTGAGAATGTACTTGACCAAATGGTTTCATTCTAATACTTGAGTATAATTAGCTGCTTTTGAATCTGCCTACTTTTGTAGAAAACCAAAATCAGCATAAAAACATAATCAAGAACTGAAAATAATGGAAGAATTGGGTGATGTTTGGGAAGAAATCTGGTTTTAAGTATATATCTAATACTTTCTACTCAATGACATACCAGATGTGAAAATAGTCAGCATAGGGCTTGATATTCAGTAGGTGTTCAATAAAAATGGAAATAATAAATACATATTGAATACAATAAAGGGATATATCAATAAATAGAAAAGTAAAAACAGCTAGGAAACACATTTTGTAGAAGATAAAGTTTTTGGTCCCTCCAACTTAAGATAAGTTATAATTAATTTTTACAAATTTTAGTTACATTTTTTATTCCTTTTTTTAAGGACATAGTTTTGCTCTGTTACTCAGGCTGGAGTGAAGTGGCATGATCATTGTTCACTATAATCTCAAAATCCTGGGCTCCAGTAGTCCTCCTGTGTTCTAAAGTGCTAGGATTATTACATGGTCTGCATGTAACCTATTTTTACTGTTAAATTTATGGTATGATGATAATAGTTGATTCATATCAGGGTTCACAGAATTATGAAATATATCGGTTTGCTGTCAAATTAAAAATGTACCGTTTTCTTTATAAAAATTCAAGGAGTTAAAAAATTCATAAAGCACAAATTTATATTTACTTGACATCAAAATTATCCATGGACCACTATCTAAACAAATGTACTCTATTTATTAAGCATTTTTCATAAGTATATATACATACACACATATATATACAAATACACATGTACATATAAATGCATATTTTTCTGTGTAGTAAATTATATTACCCTCAATTTTTTATTATGGTAGAATATACATAAGATAAAATTTGGTATTCTAATCATTTTAAGGATATAGTTCAGGGGCATTAAATATACCATGTCTGACAATTAAGTTCATGAACTTACCCCTGTGTGCTTACATTGGCAGCACTGTACAAATAACTCACCCAGGTATGACAGATACCCTTGGGATACCAGTGTCTCACAATTGTGTTCATGTTGACGTGTAATGGTGCCTAGCTGAGGGAGGTTCATTATTGTTGTGTGTTTTTGTGTTCTGTTGTGAAAGTTGGAGCTTGAATTAGAACAATAAGCATACATGCAATTTCTTCTTATTTGGGGCAAGAGTGGAAGTGAAATTGGAGACATGTTAGTCCAAGTTTATAGGGATAATTTCATGTAGAAAATGTCAGTGTACAAATAGATTAAATTTTTTTTTCCCTGAGGGGAGAGAATGTGTCACTTATGAATAGAGGTCAGGGTGGGCAGTAATGAGCCAAAATATTGCCAAAATTTACCAAATTGTGCATAAAAATCATTGGCTGACTGTAAGAAGCATAGAAGACCATGTAACATTGATAGCGAAATAGTTAGGAAAAGCTTAACTGAAAATCTTGGCCAACAATGTATGGCCCTCACATCATGACAACGCCTCACAGAGCATGTCTGTGAGGGAGTTTTTAGCCGGCAAACAAATAGCTCTATTGGAACACCCTCCCTACTCAACTGATCTGGCCCCCATGACTCTTTTTTTTTTTTAAATCAAGATATAACAAAAAATATTTTAAGGAAGATATGTTGATGACATTTAGAACACCAAGGGTACAATGACAAAGGGTCATTGTTATTTGTAACAGCTTTGATGTCCATTCCAGAAACAGAGTTCTAAAATTGCTTTAAAGGGTGGACTGAGCACTAGCATTAGCACAGAGCTTCCCAAGGGGAGGACTTCAGAGTGATATTCAGCAATGAGGTATGTAGCACGTTTTCTAGAATGAGTTCAGGAACTTAATTGTCAGGCCTCATGTTCACAATGTTGCACAACCATCACCACTATCTTTTCCCAAACTTTTTATCATCCCTAACAGAAACTCAGGAGCCATTAAGCAAAAACTCTGTTTTTCGTTGTCCACAAAGCATCGTTACTTCTCATCTCCTTTCTGTGTCTTTGAATTTGCCTATTATAATTTACATAAGGGGACTCATGCAATATTTTGTGTATGGCTTTTTTCATTTCTACTAATATCTTCAATGTTCATCTACATTGTAGCAGGTAGAGAAAATTTCAGTTTTTTGTGTCTAAATAATGTTCCAATGTCTGTATCATATATGTAGCACATTTTGTTTATCCATCCTCTGGTGATGACTAACACTTGAGTTGTTGCTGCCTTTTGACTTCAGGGAATAATACTGTAAGAAATATGGACACAAAAGTCTCTGCCTACCTTCAGGTTTCCAACTCTCTCCCATGTCTAGGAGTGGGACTGCTTATCATATGGTAATTCTGTTTAACTCTTTGGAGAATTGCCAAACTATATTCCACAGATGCTGCAACATTTTACAGTCCTACCAGCAACATAAAAGGGGGGGAATCGCTACATTTGCACCACCACTTGTTATTTTCAATAATTTTAAATTATAGTCACCCTCAAAAGTATGAGGTGGTATCCTATTTAGGTCTTCATTTCCATTACCCTGATGACTGATGTTAGGCATACTTTAATGTGCTAATTGCCTACTTTTGTGTGTGTGTTTATGTGTGTGTATGTATATACACACACATATATGTAAATGGGTAAATATCTACATAAGTTTTTTGCTCATTTAAATTTTTTTTTGTAGTTTTGTTGTTATTGAGTTATAGGAGTTCTTTATAGGAGGTCTGTTCATAAACTATCCAGCCACATGTGTCTCTATTTTTCAGAATAAATGGCTGGATACTTTTTGGACAGTCCTCTTATATTAACCTTTTTCAGATATGCAATTTTATTTATAAATATATTCTTCCATTTCGTAGCTGTTGTTTTCATTTTCTTCATAAAGTCCTTTGATGCACAAAAGTTTTTAATTCAGGTGAAGTTCAATTTACATATTTCTTTGTTACTCATGTTTTTGCTTGTGCCTCTCATTTTAGGTCATTGATCCATATTGAGTCGATTTTGTGAACACTCTGAAGTAGACCTCCACTTTTAATCTTTTGCATTTATAAATTCCATTGTCTTCACAACAGTTACCGAAGAGAGTATTCTTTTCCTATTGAATGGGCTTGGTAATTTTATAAAAAAATCAGTTGGCCATAGATATGTTGTTAAATGCTCAATTCTATTCCACTGGTCTATATGTCCTTACTTTTGCCATAGCACAGTCTTTACTATAGCTTTGTAACTTTTGAAATTGGAAATTATTTGTTCTCCAACTTGGGCTTTTATAAGACTATTTGGCTATTTGAGTACCTCAAAACTTTATCTGAATTTGAGGAGAAGATTTTCTATTTCTCCAAAGAAAGCAACTGGAATTTTTTCAGCTTTCTTAAGATAGAATTGAAAAAAATTATATATACTCAAAGTGTACGTGGTGATATTTTGATATATGTATACATCGTGAAATGATTACCATAATCAAGTAAATTAATTTATTCATCATCTCACATATTTACCTTTTTTGATGTTGTGAGAACGCTTAATATATATTATCTTAGCAAATTTCAAGCATCATTATAAATTATAGTCACCATCTGTGCATTAAGTCTTTAAGACATATCATATAACTACAGTTTTTACCCTTTGAGCAATATCTCCCCATTTCCCTTCTTCCCCAGCCCTGGAAGCCAACTTTCTATTCCATTTGTATGAATTTGGCATTAGTAGATTCCACATATAAAAGAGATAAGGCAGTAGTTGCCTTTCCATGCCTGGATTATTTCACTTACTGTAATATTCTCCAGGTCCACCCATATTATTTCCAATAATTGTATTTCCTTTAAAAAAAAAAGGCTAGAAAGGTTCCATTCTATGTGTGTATGTGTGTGTGTATACATACACAAAAATATTATATATATTTAAGTGATATATATATACACATATATATATATACACACACATACAGAAGGTGCCAAAAATTATACACATTTAACAAAGGAGAAAACTGTATTACATTTTTAATATTCAAATCATGTTTGACTTGTATAACTGTAAAAATTATGCAATGTGATTTGTGTTCCTCTTTTGTTATTGGGATGTATTGAGTATTACAATTTCAATATAATTTTTTCCTTTCTTAAAATGTATATATAACATTTTCTTTATTCATCTGTCAAAAGAAAATTCTATAATTTGTCTATTGTGAATAACACTGCAATGAAAATGAGATTACAGATATCTTTCCAAGATACTGATTTTATCTGGAATTGCAATTGCTGTATCATATCGTAGCACTCTTTTTAATTTTGTGAGGAAACTTCATACAGTTTTGCATGATGGCTTCACTAGAGTACATTTCCAACAAGAGTGTGTAAGAGTTCTCTTTTCTCCAAATCCTCAGTAATACTTGTAATAATTTAATTTGGTTTGTAGTCATTCTAACATCCATGAGGTGATACCTCATTGTGATTTTAATTTGTATTTTCCAGATGGTTAGTGATTTTAAGCACTTTTTAACATACCTGTTGGCCATTTGTTTGTGGTCTTTGGAAAAATACATACTCAGGTCCATTGCCCAGTTTTTATTCAGGTTATTTGTTTGTTTGTTTTTTACTGTTATGTTCTATGAGTATTTTTATGTATTAACTCCTTATCAAATACATGGTTTGCCAATATTTTCTCTCATTCTGTGCATTGCTTTTCCACTTTGTTGATTGTTTCCTTTTCTGTAAAGAAACTTTAGTTGTATGTAGTCCCATTTATTTGTTTGCTTTTGTTGCCTGTGTTTTTGCTGCTATATCCAAAAATTCATTGCCAAGACCTATGTAAAGGACCTTTTACCTACGTTCTCTTCTAGAAGTTATATAGTACTGGATCTTATGTTTAACACTTCACTCTGTTTTGAGTTAATTTTTGTGTATGAAATGTGATTGAGATCTGATTTCCTTCTTTCCATGTCAATACCCAGTTTTCCCAACACCATTTATAAAAGAGAATTTCCTTTTCCTATTGTGTATTCTTGGCACCTTTGTCAAAGATTAGTTGAAATCATATCTGTATAATTCTTCTTGTACTTTTTATCCTGTTCTATTTGTTGATGTGTCTGTTTTTATGAAGATTCAACACTGTTTTCTGTCCTATATCTTTGCAATATAATTTGCAATAAGTTTTATTCTTCACATTCAAGATTGCTTTGCCTATTTGGGGTATTTTACAGTTCTATACAAATTTTAGGATTTTTTTATTTTTGTAAAAATTGTTATTGGAAGTTTGATATGAATTGCATTAAATATGCAGATCACTGGGTAATATGAACACTTCAACAATCTTACTTCTTCTTATCTATGAACATGAGATTTCTTTTTCTTTATTTGTGTCTTCTTTCTTGCATCAATATTTTATAGCATCCAGTAGTCAGGTGTTTCACATTCTTGGTTAAAATTATTCCTACGTATATTTTCTTGATGCTATAGTAAATGGGATTGTTTTCTTAATTTCCTTTTTGGGTAGTTTATTTTTAGAGTGCAGAAACACAACCAATATTTGTATATTTTGCTTTTGTACTGTACTCTGAAACTTTGCTGAGCTAACTTACTAGAAAAAGAATTTCACTTATTCTTGTCTTTTTTGGTTGTCTTTATTTCTTATTCTTGTTTAATTGTTCTACTGTGTTCAATTGAAGTGGTAAAAGTGGGTATCTTTGTCTTGTTCCTGATTTTAGAAGAAAATATTTCAACTTTTCATCCTTGAGTATAATGCATATTTCCTTTATTGTGCTGATTACATTAAGCACATTTGTTGAGCATTTCATCACAAAATACTTAATTTTGAATTTTGTAAAATACTTTTTCTGCATCTATTGAGATGATCAACTGTTTTTTGTTCATTATTCTGTTAATGTGGTTGAAATTTTGATAGGATTTTACTCAGTCTATAGATTTCTTTGGGTAGTATTGATATCTTAATATATTGTTTTAGTCCCTGAACATAGATGTCTTCCTAGTTATTTGTCTCCTTTAATTTTTCTCACTGATGTTTTTGAAAGTCTTTGTGTACAAGTGTTTTTGCTATTTTAGACACTATTGTAAATAAGATGGCTTTGTTAACTTTTTCTGTACTGTTCATTGATATATTTAGAAAAAAATTGATTTTGTGTGTTTGTTTTATTAATTTAAACTGGAACTTTAACAAATTACTTTATTATTAGTTTTATTAGCTTTCATCTTGATAAACTTTGGGGTTGTTCCCCACTCTGCCTGTAGGATAATACCATCTACAAATACAGATAATTTTACTTTACATTTCAAGTTGTTTGAATTTTACTTATTTATTGATTTAGTTGCTTTGGCTAGACTTCCAGCACAATATTGAATAGCAGTGATGAAACAGGCATCCTTGTCTTGTTCTCAATCTTAAAGGGAAAGTCTTTCACATAAAGTATGATGTTAACTGTGGGTTATTCATAAATGCTCTCTTATTTTGAGAAAGTTTTCTTTTACTTCTAGTCTTTTGAGTGTGTGTGTTTTTTATCCTAAAAGGCTGTTGAATTTATTGCATGTCTAGTTCTGTAGTAGTTAAGATGATTATATTTTTCCCCTCATTCTATTACTGTGGCCTCTTAAATTGATTAATTTTACTATATTCAACCACCTTTCCATTCTTTGAATAAAGTCCACTTGGTCATGATTTATAATCCTTTTACTATGCTTTTGAAATTAGATTGTTAGTATTTTATTGAAGATTTTTATATCTATATTCATAATCATTACTTTTCTGTAATGTTGACTGTTTCCTTTTCTATATAGAAACTTCAGTTTTTTTAAGAAGTTTTTTATCTGGCTTTGGTATCAGGGTAATGAGCAAGAAAATGTTTCCTCCTCTTATATTTATTGAAAGAGTTTGAGATAGATTTGTATTAATTTTGTAGATGTTTGCTATAATGTACTGGAAAAGCCATTTGATTCTGGACTTCTCTTTTCTTGAGAAATTTTTTGATCACTGGATTGCTGATTCCATCACTTTTACTTGTTATAGGTCTGTTAAGATTTTCTATTTTCTCTTGAGCCAGTTTGGGTAAGCTGGGTATTTCTAGGAATTTGTCTATTTAATCTTTAATTTATTGTCATAGTATATTGTCACAGAATTTTCTCATGACCATGTTTATTTTTGTGAGGTGAGTGGTAAGGTACCCACTTTCATTTCTGATTTATTTATTTAATCTGTCTAAGTGTCAATATTTTTGAACTTTTCAAAGAATGTCTTTTGGTTTCACTGTTTATTTGTGTGAGATCAGAAAAAAATACTTTCTATGAATTTAATGTTTTTAAGTTTGTTAAGATTTGTTTTGTGATCTAACATATTGTCATTCCTGGAGATTGATACATATGCTCTTGAGAAAAATTCCTATCCTGTTTTGTTGATTGAAGTGTTTTATATGTGTTGCTAAGTTTTATTAACTTACAGTGTTCAAATTCTCCATTTTATTATTGATTTTATGTCTTCATGTTTTGTTCATTATTAAGAGTCATGTATTGGAGTCTCCAACTATTAGTGTAGAATTGTCTATTTCTCTGTTCAATTCTATTAATATGCATGTATTTCATATATTTTTAGACTCTACTGTTTGCTGCTTGTATGCTTATAATTTTTGTATCTTCTTGATGAATTAACACTTTTATCAGTACATACAGATGACTTGTGGAGAGTACATGTTCAAACTTACATGCAAATTTTCCTATACCACAGCCTCTCCCACCCCTAAGAAAGCAAGACCAAATCCTCCTCTTCTTCTACTTAAATCTTTTTAATGTAAAAATGATGAGGATACACTTCCATTTAATGAATACTGAATGCATTTTCCCTCATGATTTTATTAATAATATTTTAATTTCACTAGCTTACTTTATTATGAGAATACTGTATGTAGGAAATACAACATAAACAAATTGTGTTATTCAGCTATTTATGTTATTGGTAAGGCTCCTGTCAATAGTAGATTATTAGTAGTTATATTTTTGGTAAGTAGAAAGTAATACTTAAATTTTTAACTGTGCCAAGGGTATGGGAACCAGCACTCTCAAGCCCTATGTTGTTAAAGGGCCAACCATAATTTTGTTTTCTTTCCTTTAAGAAAGATTTTTTCTATTAAAGTATATTTTTCTTCTATTTTCAACCATATTTTGTTTCTTTCCTTTAATAAAGAAGTTTTCTATTAAAGTATATTTTTCTTCTATTAAGATAGCCATTTATTTATTTTTTTTTATTTTTTATTTTTTTAGCTATTACTACATGAAATACCATTCTTAGCCTATTTGTGTCTTGGATTGAAAGTGAGTTTCTTGTAGATGTCATATAGTTGAATAATTTTTTTTTTAAAAATCCATGTTATCAATCTCTGCTATTTGATTGCAGAGTTTAACCTATTTACACTTAATGTAATCATTGATAAGAACTAGCTCACTTCTGTCATTTTGCTTTCTTCCTATATCCTATGCCTCATTCCCTCCATTATTGCCATCTTTGTTTGTTTGTTTGTTTGTTTGTTTATTTACTTATTATAGAATACTAAAACTACTGAAGGATAAACTCCAGTAAGTAGAAAATAAAATCCAAAAGGGAAAAATGATCTGAGAAATCATTTTAACTACAAGAAGTGTTAAACCACATCTTTGGGGGGCAAGAAATGATTTAAAGAGGGACTTTACCTAACAAATGCAATAAGTGAGATCTGGTTTCTTGTACCCTCAAGGAATCTCCAACAATAAATTAAAAGAAATAATAATTGACTTCAAAATAACTATACAAAATCAATTATGCAGTCAAAGGGATTTTTAAGTTATCATAATTATACCAGCTAGGATCTTAAACTTTACTAGGAGTGGTGGTAATGAGTACACTTATCTTACAATTGATTTGTAGATAATGCTTTTGTTTCCTCGTAAAATTGATATATTTGTGCCAATGTTGTCTTCAATGATTATGTCAATGTTTTGCCTATAGTTGATGTTCTGTAAATATTCATGGAATAAAGGAGCATGAAATAAAAAATAATAATAATATATTATCTGCCAATAAAAATACTTAATAGATTAAAAAAAATAATTGACACTAACGTAAACCAAATAATCAATTGGTTGTAATATAATCATAATGATGTCAATGAGCAATTTGGAGGATATTTTAAAACAATGTATAACTTATAACAATATAAAATAGTAACCAGTATAATGAATTTGGGTTGATTAATGTTAAAATATATTATTTTGTTTGTATTATTCAGGATTTAAATAAAGGTACAAAATACATTTTTATTTTACAAAAATTAGAAATTAATATCAAATACTTAATAAAAATAGAACATATAATTCACATCTATTGAATAAATTTAAAAGGTACTTAAATAGTTTTTTTTACAGCCAGCAAACAAAAATGCAAAATCAAAGATAGATGAATATCAAGGTATATTTTTTAAAAATAAATTTGAATAATTCAGTTACAATTAATATAAATTCATTTAGCATTTATTCATTTAATCTAGAAATTCTCAGATTATATTTAAAATCTATAACATACAACAATTGCATTAATTTTCTATCAATGCTATAATAAATTACCACAATTATATGATTCTAAAGGTCATAAGTCCAGTACAATTCTCACTGGACTAAGGTCAAGACATGCAGAACCACCTCTTTTATTTTTATTTTTTGTTTCTGGAGGCTCTACTGGAGACTTAATTTTCCTGCCTTTTCTATCTTCTGGAGGTTTCTATATTTCATGGCTCATGGCCCATTGCTCACTCTTGGAAGTTGGCAATAGCCAGTAAAGTCCCACTCTTGTTGCATATCTGACCCTTTTTCTTTCACTATCTCTCTCTGCCTGTTGCTAGGGAAGTTTTCATGCTAATAAAGAATAACAAATTTAAAGTGAATCTACCCAGATAAATCATAATAATTATCCTGTCTCAAGATCCATAATCTCAACCTCATATTACTCTTGCCACATATAGTAGCATATTCAAATGGGTTCTATAGATTAGAATGTATAAAGCTTTGGGACCATTATTCTGCTTACACTAACCTTAATAGCATATGAGAAGGTAACTAAGCATCATGAAAGAAAATTTGAAAGCAAAGGGATAAAAACTTACAGTGGGTCAATATGGGTCAAAGTTGTGTTGGTGTCACTGTAATATTATTAGATAAAATTCAGTGTTATTTTAAAGGAGTTAAGGAAACATACCTATATTCTCCATTTTTTTGAGGCTAAAATTTAAGTAGAAATCTCAATTTCATCTGTTCACCTGAAACAATATAATGGCAAGTTAAGTTAAGTACTTAGAAATGACGGGTCAGATAGACGTGTGTGATATTTGGTGACCTTATCAAAGAAATTTGAGCACCCATTGCCTTCAATAAACAGTTAGGAGCTGCAAGAAATCCTAATACTAGTTATCACTAGTAACCATTCTATGTACATCCAAGTCAGTTATTAGAATTTGATACATTTATAGATTTTAAAAGTTTACATTTTCATAATATTACTATCACATACCATGTAATTATTATATCAATATATTTACCCTTAATATCTTCAGGAATATTCATCCTCTTTAGATTCCTTAATTGGAATGAATTCTCTAACCCTAAGATTTAGTTGCTTGCAAAATAATGAGGAAGGGGTTAAAGTATTCAGTAAAAGCTTAACAAAGTTTTCTTCTTTATCACCTTAGTTTTTTTTCCGAATTGTTAAAATGCAGTATTGAAGATCAAATAAAACTTGTCACGAGCAGGACACAATTAGTAAACTTGTGTGAAATGGTGAGCTCCAGATGGCTATATCTGCACTTCCCCTGTGGAAGTAAAATCCATTATTATTTTCTATCAGAAACCCATAGGGATTTTCTCAAGGCCCAAATATTGCTAGCATTGCCAGATCTTCTAATTTACTAGAGAATATTAAAATCTTCATAGTTTTGTCAGTGCTTCTCTTTCCCCCCTTGTTATCTATTCATGTAGAGAAAATATCTCCCCTCCTTTCCTTTCTCCTCTCCTCTTGTCTCTTTTTCTCTCCTCCCCTCACTCTGCATGTATGTTGGTGTATACATATTTACGGACATTTACACATTTAAATTATTTATACATCTACACACTGTACTATATGTATTATACACACAAATATTTGAGAATGTATCTGCTAAAATTATATAATTAAAACAATCCTAAGGATTGAAGATCAAATATTTAGATCTTTCACAAAGCCAAGGATGACTTCAGAATCCTTAAATCAACTTGATATTAAACATTTTTAACTAGAACATTTGAAACACACTTCTTCATATTACCTCTCTTCTAACCTTCTCAAAGTCATATTTTACTATATTTTTAAAGAAACTGTCTCAGTTCATTTAATGTAATCATAACAAAATACCTGAAACTGGGTAAGTAATAAAGAAAAAGTGTTTAATTAGCTAAGAGTCCTCTGGGCCAGCAAGTTCAAGGGCGTGCTGCTTCCTCTCATGACAGAAAGGGGAAGGCAAGGCGGGTACATGGAAAGAGATCACATGGTGAGAAAGGAAGCATGGAAGTGCAACCAAGGAAACCAGATATTTTTAACAACTCATTCTCAGGAACTAATCCTCTCCTGTGAGAAAACAATTCACCCACCCGTGTGGGAAGGCATTCACTTCTACTTGTGAGGGATCCGCTCCATGCCCAATACCTTCCATTGGGCTTGATTTCCCAACAGTGCTCTATTGGGGATCAAATTTCAACATGTATTTGGGCAGGAACAAATTGCAACCAAAACATCACCTTCTGTTCCTGCTCCCCAAACTTATGTACTTTTCAAATACAAAATACAATCATTTTATCCCAATAGTTTCAAAAATCTTCACTTGTTTTAGAACCAAAAAGTTCAAAGTCAGATATGAAACTGTAAAACAAAAGTAAGTTATTTACTTTCAAGATGTAATGGTGGAACAGGCATAGAGTAGACATTTCCATTCTAAAAGAGTGGAATAGGCCCAAGGAAGAGAGGAGACCTGGCCCTGAAGCTCATCAAAAATCCTCTTAGAGTGCTAGAATAAATCCTTTTTATTCCATGTCTCATGTCCAGGGCTCATAGGTGTGAGATGTGAGGGCTGGGCTTCCAAGAACTCTGGCAGAAGCCCTACCCCATAGCTCTGCTGAACACTGCGCTTGTGACTGTGTTCATGATTAAGTCAAGTGTCTGTGGCTTTCCCAGGTTAGTTTGCACGTTATCAGTGGCTCTACTACTCTCGGATCCCAGGGGCAGTTCTGCCCTGCAGTTCCACCAGGCACTGTTCTGGCACCACATTTTCACTCAGGATTGTCCAGGAGAGCTTGTTGCAGTGGTTCCACCCCATAACAGACTTCCACCTGGGCCTGCAGCTTTTCCATATTTAACTTGGGATCTCACCAGAGGAAGCCACACCTCCACAGTTCTCCATTCTGTGGACCTATGGACTTATGTCCGGTGGAAGCCACCATGCCTTGCTTCCTGTCGTCTCTGGAGCATCACAAGTCAGGCCTGTGGCTGCCTCATCAAGGCGGCTCCAAGTGGAAGGAGAGAAGCATCCCAAGGCAGTCAGTGGCAGGCCCCTGAACCCACTCTGCTTTCCTGAGGCTTCAGGACCTGTGATGGGAGGGGCAAGCTTGAAGATTCCTGAAAGACTTTCAGGGCCTTTTCCCCATTGTTTTGACTATAAGCACCTATCTCCTTTTATCCCCACTAATCTCTCTTAGCAAGTGGTCTCTCCTAGCCTCTTCTTTAGATTACTTTTCTGGAAATGCTCTTTTATTTCTACCACAAGGCCTGGCTATGAATTTTCAAATTCTTTAGGAATGCTTTGCTTCCCTTTTAGTACGATATGTCATCCTCCTTTTTGCTATGACTTAGTGTGAGCTGTTAAAAGTAACCATGTGGCTTTTTGAGTGCTTGGATGCTTAGAAATTTCTTCAGCTAGATATGCTCGCCCATCTCAGTGAAGTCCAGCCCCCCATGCAGCCCGAGGACATGCACAAACTGCAGCCACGTTCTTTGCTGTGATGTAACAAGAACCTCCTTTTCTCTGGTTCCCAGTAGGTTGTTCCTCTACATTTCCTTCTGAGACCACATCAGAATGGCCATTATTCACCATATTTCTGTTAGCATTTTGGTCATAACAGTTTAATCAATCTCTAGCAAGTTGCAGTCTTTTCCTTGTCTTTTGTCTTTCCAAATCCTCTTCAGCTTCAGCGCCTGGCACTGAAGGCTTGCCTAGCACTTTCCTCTACACTTTGCAGCCACTCTTTATTACCTAGTTCCAAAGCAGGTTCTCTATTTTAAGTGTCTGTATATTGATCCCCCCACCACCACTTCTGGTACAAATTACCTTAGAATTTAGTTTACCTGAGACTGGGTAATTTATAGAGAAAGGAGGTTTATTTACCTTATACATCTTGAGGCTGAGAAGTCCAAGGGCAACTCATGCTGGAACGCAGAAAGAGAAGATCAGTGCATGCAAAGAAATCATATGACAAAAAAGGATGCAAGAGAGAGGAATCCAAGTCATCAGACTCATCTGACATCCTGCTGTCACGGGCACTGATCCAGTCCTGATGGGAGAGAAATCACTCCCTGCCTTAAGAGGACAGTTAGCTGTTCATGGGGGACTCACCCCCATGACTGAAAGACTTCCCATCTGGCCCCACCTCCCAGCACTGACACATTGGGGATCAAATTTCAACATGAATTTTTGGGAGAGGGGAAAACACATTAAAATTATGGCATTAACTATTGCTGTCTTCTGAAAAATTTTACTATAAAACAAAATTGAAGTGATGGGAGTCAGACTTAACATAAAACAAAATAATGAAACAAAATCATTAGTTAATGCATGATGCATATTATTTATAAAATGAGAGAAGTGTACTTTTCATTCTGTATAGTGTACTTAAATAAATTAATTATTCATCCTATCACTGATTACTGAGCTTTGGCTTTGTACTAGAAGCTATGTCCATCCCACAAGCAGAAAATGAACAATACACTGTCCTTTCCTTCAAAGAATATAGAGTCTGTAAGAAGGACATGGAAAATAAGCAATCAAATATAAAACTTAAAAAGTTGCTAAAATAAACGTGATGCTTAGCACAAAAGGAGTGGGTGGAGGTAGAGAGTCATGGAAAGCATCTAAGAAAAGGTGACATTTGGCCTGAAAATCGAAGAGTAAGAATTGATTGTGAGTCCACCACATGCAGATAAAGAAAGTAATGTGTATGACAAACTGCAAATAGTTACTCATGGATAAAAGAGAAATGTTGGTGACTTAGTGATAAGTCTGGAGACAGAAGAAAGATATGATCTCATAACCACTGCCAGCGAGTTTTGGCTTTTCCTGTTGGTAACAGTATTGGGAATAGTATGAAAAATACAGTCCCAGGGGAAACAAAGAAAGCAGGGCACACAATAAATAAATTCAAGGCTGTAAAAGGTCTAGTGCCAATAACACTGAATGGAAATTTATTTTTTCTAAACTGAAAAAAACAACCACCATGTTTTAATCACTGTCAGAAATATATCTAGCTTTATAAGAAGTCTATATTTATGGAGATAGAATGTAGTGCATTCAAAATGACCCTAAAATTTTTCTAATCCCACACAGAACAAAGATGAGAGTGAATCATGTTTTCCAGACAAGTATGTATGGATAGAGATTACCTAATGAGCATAGTAGTGTAAATCTAGGCAATAAAGCAGCTTTTTGTATGGGTCTCTTTTAAACTCATACACTATTAATCTCAAGAGTATCTGCTTTAGAGATTTATGTAAATGCATGTTTTATCTAGGTTTTTTAAGTTTAAGTTATGAGAACCGTGTTCAGCACAATAGCTCTGTTCTTGCTACTTGTAAGACTGTACCTGTCAACACCTTTTCCTTTTTTTTTTTAGAGACTTTATTTTATTTATTTATTTATTTTTAGAGACAGAGTCTCACTTTGTCACCCTCAGTACAGTGCTGTAGCATCACAGCTCACAGCAACTTCCAGCTCTTCAGCTTAGGTGATTCTCTTGCCTCAGCCTCCCGAGCAGCTGGGACTACAGGCACCCACCACAACGCCCGGCTATTTTTTTGTTGCAATTTGGCTGGGGCCAGGTTTGAACCTGCCACCCTCAGTGTATGGGGCCAGCACTCTACCAACTGAGCCACAGGTGCCACCCACCTGTCAACATCTTTTCAAGTCCATTTCTATGAGGTCTCTCCTGATTTCCCTACCAGACGTCATCTTTCCCACCACTCCTAAGCCCTAGAGCTCAATTACAACTTCTTTTAAAAATCCATACTTTATACATATCTTTATACAAATATATATTTACATGTGATGTTTAAATTTGTACTGAGGCAGCAAGATGCGGTAGATACGAATTACCAAAGTGAGGTGCCAGATGGAAATACAGATTTTTCACAGAAAATGACCTAGAACTGTTTAGAGTTCTCTCTTGTGGCACATTTTTAGGGAGGATGGAATTGACCCACACCTTTAAGGCATTTAGCCTCCCTGATTCCTAAACTAAATAACTATATCACCAACATTATTCCTAAACTAAATAACTGTATCACCAACATCTTTGTAATAACTAAAATATGTTCTTACCTATTAACTGTCACTCTGTGAAAATCAGTGTGTATGATGACTCTGACAGCCACAAAAAGAATTTAAAGGGTTTAGGAGGATATTTGTGAGGAATATTTGTGCAGAGAGCTTTTGGAGTGGTGAGGAAAAGTGGGGAAAAGTTGGAGGCACCTGCCCCCTTTAGAGGGGACACACTGAGACCTTAACCTACAGTACTGATGGTGAGGTGGCACGGCAGGCTGGGCTCTCACCGTCCTCTTCCTTGAGAGACACAGGGAGTGAGTGAGTGATGCTCTGGTGGCAGAGTAGGTATCAGGAGATTTGCTGCTGAATTGAGATAGACTTGTACTCCTAGACTCTTGTAGAACACATGATGTCTGTATGTCATGCATGGGGACAGTCGGCCTGTGTCATCTGGGATTCTGTGTCATCTGGGATTCTGTGTCTAGACTGCCTAGAAGGACAGAATAACCCTGATGACAATTCCTAGGGACCATGGAAAGAGGCACAAGCAACACCTGATGCAAGGAAGTATTCACCGCAGGGAATCAGTTACAAAGAAGTCTCTGAGAAGCACCATGAAAGCCCCAGTGAGGGTCTGCTTTAATTTGCCACCTACTTTGCTGAGAACACACACTTCCTCCAGGTCTGACATGAGGAAATGATAGAAATCTTAATTAACAGCTGATGGTTAAGTATGGACGGAGAGAAAGACCACATTTCATCACATGCCAGCAGCATGGGTGGAGATGATATTCTGCTAAAAAACTATTGTTAATTTGCATTATTAGTTAGGGCAGATTTCTGATTTTTGAACTTGTATTTGAAAATCGCTGTGACCATAAAACAGATGATTACCTAAACATAAGAGGAAAACATATGAGCATTGCTAAAGGTTTTATCCAGGGGTAGGGAATATTTACTCACAATGTATATATTTTATTTCATAAGAGATTAAACGAGCTTGCATTACACCTGGGCTCCCTGCCGCCATCTGTAATGTGCCTGATATGCATTCGTCATATTCTATTTAGGATGGAAATTTTTTGTGCCACTACCTTATACTCCTGGTAAATTCATAGTTCTCAGGCTCTACAGTAGTAATTTTCTTTTTTTTTTTTTTTTTGAGACGGAGCCTCAAGCTATCCCCCTGGGTAGAGTGCCATGGCATCACAGCTCATAGCAACCTCCAACTCCTGGGCTCAAGCAAGTCTCCTGCCTCCGCCTCCCAAGTAGCTGGGACC
>CAUYQV010088020.1:0-14107 GCA_963574575.1 Galagoides demidoff
GTGGTCCCAGCTACTTGGGAGGTGGAGGCAGGAGACTCGCTTGAGCCCAGGAGTTGGAGGTTGCTGTGAGCTGTGATGCCATGGCACTCTACCCAGGGGGATAGCTTGAGGCTCCATCTCAAAAAAAAAAAAAAAAAAAAAGATGTGGAAGGACCAGGGTGCTCCTCCTGGGTTGAT
Organism: Galagoides demidoff; assembly: GCA_963574575.1. Classification (NCBI taxonomy): domain Eukaryota; kingdom Metazoa; phylum Chordata; class Mammalia; order Primates; family Galagidae; genus Galagoides; species Galagoides demidoff. Next base: position 178 of record CAUYQV010088020.1, read on the forward strand.
GAGATTGTGAAATGCTGCAGAGCCTTTGGAAAATGATTTGGCAGGTTTTAAATTTTTAAACATATGTCTATTATATATGACCTAGCCATTGCACTTCTAGGTTTCTATGCAATGGAAAACATTTTCAGCTACAAAAAGCGTAGATGACTGCACATAGTAGTTTTATCTGTAGTAGTCGAAACTATAACCCTAAGGTCCATCAACAATAAATGGATGAACAGATTGTGATATACTTAGAATACTACCCAGCAACAGCTATGAAGGAGCTATTGATCCATGAAACGATACGGAGAGACTAAAATTGATTATGTCAAGGGTAAAGAGTCAAGAATTACACTGTAATTCCATTCATAGGAAAAGTCAGGAATTACACTGTGATTCCATGTATAGAACATTTCAGGAAAACGCCTAATCTTTAGTGTCAGGAAAACCTAATAGTATTTTCCGAGTGATGTGTGAGGAGGGCAGAGAACAGGGGCTGACAAAGTAGCAGGGAAAATCCTGGAGTAGTTGTGATATTTATGTTTTGTGATCTGAATTGGGGTGCTTATTTCTCTATACATACATCAAAATGTCAAATTACATGCTTTATGTAAGAAACAATTTATTGTAAGTTAATTATACCTTAATACTGAACAAAAATGTAAAGCAGTGATGTGAAGAGCTCTATCATCTCACAGCTCTTTGTATTCCCCAACCCAGCTGCCTACTAGTAATGGGCCTATAATTGAGAATAATAGCAAGGAAATACTTCGCTGGTTTATTCAACAAACACGTATCTGGTTCCTGTCCCACTTTAGTTGCTAGAAATAACATGAAAGTAAGATACACAAGATCTCTAGCCTCATGAAGGTTACATTTTATTGGGAAAGACAAAATCAACTCTAAATAATTCTAATGAATGGCCTATAAAGCATAGTGAGATAGAATAAAAGATTCTCCATCTATTAGAGTGACCCAAGGAAGACTTCTGTGAAGGCCTGACACTCAGCGGAGTCTCAGTGTGTGAGAAAGTTATGTACACAAGGATAGTGGAAATGAAAATGGCAGGGAGAAGGCTGCAGGTATTAAGGCCTAACAAATGAGAAGGAGCTGGGCACGTTCCAGGAACTGGAAGAAGGTCATTGTGACGACCTCTCCAACAGTAATACACAGATGAGACTGATCCACACTCAGCCTTTCACTTTAATATTGCAGACCGGGACCCTCCTTTCGGAGCTTCTCTGAGTATCTTTAGCAACCTTTCCATAAATTCTTCCAAAGCATGTATTCTAATCTTAAGAAATCACTACAAAAAGTTGGGGGGAAAGGATCCTTGCTCTAGGGAGTATTAGTGAAGCCACACATAATACAAAAGAAACATTCTTGGTTTTTAATACATTTTGGTACTCTTGGGTTTATAACCTTAGTTTAAAGTGGGAGCCAAGATTTTAATTTGAACCACGTTTTCTCTGGAATTGACGCCAGGCTTCTTCACACTTCTTAGATTTCTGCAGAGCCTCAGTGCAATAGCAGAAAGAGTAAAAAGGAGAAAGCAAAGACCTAGGAGACAAGGAGGAGCCCTGGGGATAGCATTGAAGGAAGACATTTCCTTTAAAATACATTTTTCAATACTCTCTATAACACTTGCCTTGCCTTTGCCTTTTTAAGGAGTGCTAGAAGGTAGCAGTGTAAAAACAGTCTCTTTAAATTCCCCATAAACACAAAAGAAGCATCAGGAATACTTAAAATATCAGTCCTCATATTTTCGCTAAAATAGTCTCATGTCTTTTCCTTGCAAATGTGTTGTATGAAAAACGAGGATGCCAAAATTGTCTGCCAGCGTCATAAGGGACAACTCAAGGAAGCCAGGTGAGTTTGAGCTGAAGGAAAGCAATCGAGGAAGCCCAAAGTTTGCCTTCAAGGAATGGAAGTAACAATTATAAATCTGTGTTCTGGCCGCCAAGAAGCAGGATCTGCAGTATCAGTAAGTGTAGCTCCAAAGGCAACACGCAGATTAATACAATGGAGGAACTTTAGTAGGGAGAAATTTCTAAAAATCCCCTGGATGTGTTTTCATTTGGTTACACTTGGTCTTTTATTTTATTTTATTTTTTTTAATTAATTGATAGCTGTATACATTATGCAAAAATGGGGTACATTGTACTGTCTTCATATATAATTTGAAATACTTTCATGAAGCTGGTTAACATAAATTTCATGTCATTTCCTTAGTCATTGTATCAAAACATTTATATTCTAGTTCTAGAAAAGTTCACTTGTACCCTTGTTAGACAGACACTTGGTCTTAAAGTATCTCCAATTTATAGCTGCTGAGCTGGGGTGAGAAGGCAGTTACCAAGGAAGAAATCTCTACAATAACCACGGCGCCTTGTTTTCAAGTGTCTCTTGAGGATGAGTGCCATAAGCTCCTGCTGTTTCTGTTAGCTCAGCAAAGAGCAGCAGTTTGGAATTACCCATCAATTTGGCCTGATCCAATGGTCCTCAGTCAAGGTGGTTGAAAAGAGGAGTGCAAGATGGTGTCATTCAAATGACTTCAACTATAGGCAAAAGTAGAAACTTCAGCACAACCCACTTAAGACAACAGGGAAAACCAGCTGAAGTGTTCTCAGGCACAGATACTAATGACAGCCATGAAGGACCAGGTGACAGCCTGATGGCCCTGGCTCCACCACTGGACCTTGGACGAGTCACACCAAGTCACTTTCTCTGTTTTGCGTCTAAAATCAGGTCACATTTTCCTAGTTAGCAAGTATACTGTGAAGGTTAGATAAGATAAACGATCTAAAAGCACATTGTGAATTGTGAAGCCCGCCCAGATGTTAGCTATTGATACGGTAATACAGCCAAAATGGCACGGTATTCTGTTTGCTGTTGCATTACTGTTAGAAAAAAAAAAAGGTTTTGGCTCCAGATAAATTTGGATGGCAACATAGTTTAAGTCAACCGGTACAGTGGCAGAAAAACAACAGCTGGTTGTCTATATTCGTCTCTTTCCCTGTTTTTGTCAGTACTGGGTTTCTATCACAGATAATATAGCCCCTAATTATCAGACAGCATGTGGCTTGGAAGGGCTCAGTGGTTTGTGAAATAAAACCCTTCCTAAAGACTCACCATGGTCATAAGCTCAAATGGATCCAGAGGGGTTTGTCAAGTGGCGATACATGCTTTAATAACTTTTTAATTTGCTTTTTCTGCGAAAGAACTGGATTCTTGTGTCTCATCGAGCATAGAAGACTCTGAAAGTAACTATGACCACACACAACAAAAAGCGTATCGAGAGAGAGAAAATGCAAAGGAATCCGTGAGGGTAAGCTCTGAGAGGTTAATATGGCAACAAAAAACCTTAGTTCGAGCCCCCGGGATTAAGGCTTACAAGAAATTATGCTGTGGGCAATTATGCATTTTAATGTTTTTGGAAACCCGGCCAAAGCTCTTCTGCTGTAACATTTTGGAAGCTGCAAAACATATTTGATCTTAACCATTATTCCTATGATTTTGGGAGACAGAGGTGAGAATTAATAACCAGACTGGATTAGTAACCATGAGAACTCAATAGCTATCACTTGCCTTGCATATTCTCTTGAGGAAACTTGTATTACTAAATACTAACCTCGATGAAAGAAATATTAAGGGACTTTGCTTATCATATTTCCTTCATTTAAACACATTTTTAGCATCTCCCATCCAACTATGCCATGTACGCTGGATTTGGGGAGCTACAGAGACACTAATCCTTAAATGATTTTCTACGACAATGGCTAAGACAAGGTGTTATAATCAGGGGATTTAGAGAAATAAAGAGCTGATTCAAACACAGGGTTACCTTATCTAGGGCCCACAGTCGTAGCTACTATATACTATGTATAACTACTAATTTATACTCTGCTTCTCCCAGACTCTGAGGAATACTCTGGATTGTCTTAATGTGTGGACCATTTATAGGATCATTGCCAGAGGAAAGCCATGGCCAGGCATAGTTATAATATGATTTATGAAGTCTTCAGTTAACAAACATTCACATAAACGTAGCTTTCTGGCAGGAAGGCTAATTGTGAAAGAAGAACCCATGATAATACAGCATTGTTAAAAATAACCAGCATCTGACTACTTATCCAAGAGAAGCCATACCAAGAAGATTATAAGAGCTAAAGTTGGTATTACCCTTTACCAGTTATGTACCTCCAAACAGGACATTGCTTCTAGCTTCAGCATGATCTTTTTTCTTTTATCTGTGGGGAGAATAACGCCTTAGTTATGTATAATGAACAATGTATCTGTAAGTTAGAAATGACTATTTATAAGATATAAAGGTGTAAATTATGTGCTATAGAAGCTTGATATCTGTTAGCATGGGTTGAATACAAGTGCCAAAACACACAGTTGAAAGTGGTTTTGAATATGGAGAAAAGGGAACACTTCTACACTGCTGGTGGGAATGCAGACTAATTCGTTCCTTTTTGAAAGACATCTGGAGAACACTCAGAGAACTAAAAATAGACCTGCCATTTGATCCTGCAATTCCTTTATTAGGTATATATCCAGAAAACCAAAAATCACATTACAATAAAGATATTTGTATCATAAAGTTTATTGCAGCCCAATTCATAATTGCTAGGTCACGGAAGAAGCCCAAGTGCCCATCGACCCATGAATGGATCAATAAACTATGGTATATGTACACCATGGAATATTATGCAGCCCTAAAAAAAGATGAAGACTTTACCTCCTTCATGTTTACATGGATGGAACTGGAAAATGTTCTTCGTAGCAAAGTATCTCAAGAATGGAAGAAAAAGTATCCAATGTACACAGCCCTATTTTGAAACTAATTTATAGCTTTCATAGGAAAACTATAACCTAATTATAGCCTTAGAGTATGGGGAGGGGGAGGGAGAGTGGAGAGGGAGTGCATGGGTGGAGGGAGGGTGATTGGTGGGGTCACCTCTATGATTTATCTTATAAGTGAATCTTTCTAAAAGCAGAGTATGAATGTCTTAACTCAATAACTAAGAAAATGACATGAGGGCTACGTTAACCAGTTTGATGAGAATATTTCAAATTGTATATGAAAACACCACACTGTACCCTGTGATTGCATTAATGTACACAGCTATGATTTAATAAATAAAAAAAAGTGGCTTTGAGTAGAGATTGGTCTTCCCCATGTAACAAGAACTGTGGAGGAGACAGGGGGTGCCTGGACTGGTCAAATAGCTCAATAATGGTGTGACAGTGAATGGGCTTCCCTGAGATTGTCTCCAGCTTCCATTTGGGGTAGCAAGTTGCCTACAATAAATGCATGTTTCAAGTAGTTCTACAGCTAAACAAAGCAGGAGGTAAGGGGAAGGAGCTTTCTTTGAACACGTGAATTTTATCATAGAGGAAAATCTTTTCTGAACGAATTTCTCCATAGCCCATTGGCCAGGATGGAGTCACGTAGTTTTATCCTCTAGTGGTAAGGAATGTATCTGGACTCTTCAGGTGCTTTACAAAACACCTGGTGTCAATAAAGAAAGGTAGAGCAGTGACTGCTGGAAAGGCTGTCAGAGCTCAGGGAGAGGAAGGAGGGACTCTTGGATCATTGAATTGCAGAGGTGAAGAACAGGGATGAAGAGGAGCAGTGGTGGCAGGTGGAGGTGCCACCATATGGGAAGAGTAAACATTTTGCTGGGATCTGAGGGGTGTGAGTTGGAGGAAAACAGTGTAATACAATTTTTTTTTTTTTCAGTTACCAGTTACCAAACTCTTCTCACACGTATGAGTTAACCTGTAGCCAGATCATGGAAGACCTTCAATGGGAAGTGAAGGAGTTGGAATGATTGTGCTTGCCAATGTAGCTTTAAAGCTTTAAAATACTAAGAATCCTAAATTCTAGGGCCTAAACGTCAGTTGATTGATGCCAGGAGGTCTATGGCAATTAGTGGCAGATTCATGACAACAGTGAAAAAAAAGAAGGCAAGAAATATAGTACATATTTCCAACCACCGTTTTCTCTGAGGAGCTAAAATTCCTAAAGCTTTCTCAGTTTGCTGACATATTGGACAGGACTGAGCCACGGGGCACAAACTGTGTACATATGCTTTACCATGCCTTATGTTGGACTTCCTTTCCTTGTCGTTTCCTGGGAACCAGCTGGCTTCTCAGCATTCCATGGAGACCAGAATGTACCTGTGGCTGCAGCCAGCCCTTCTGCATATTCATGAACTTTGTCTCAGGGAAGACCCAGCAGAAGAAATGCATACTACTAGGAAGATTCAAAGGATCTCTACAACTATATGGATGACGGAGACCAGTTTTCACATTATAAGCTTCATGAGATCAGGGGCCTCATTTGTTTTGTTCACTGCTGTATCATTGGGGCCAGGAATACAAATAGTGCATAGTAGACAACCATCCAAAAAATGATAATTATTTTAGCAAGAGATCAATTTACCAGTCTTTAGGTTCCCACTCTGCTATTTTCAAAGATAAAGAGCTGCATTGAATAATTATCTCAAAACAAATGAGTGGGAATTTGGAGTTGAATGTCCTTTTCCTAGTTCTAATTCAAATTCTTCATGAATTTAGACATACAACTGGACCTCAGTATGCTTACTTGCAAAAAAGGGGAGGGAGGAGAAGGGAATTGACCAGATAATTTCTATATTAATTGCGGAAGACATGACAAAACTCTTCATTGAACAGTTAAGATCCTTATCAGTGAAAATTCATAAGGGTGTAGAGAAGTTTCACTGCACTCAAGGGCAGACTTAACAACAGGGCATCTGAACGGAACCAAAGCAGCTCTGGGGAAGCTCAGCAAATGGTTTCTTTTCTTTGAACTTTTGTTTCCTTTTTTCTTATTTATTGCCTGCTCTGTCTGCTTGCTGGTTCATAAAGCAGATGATCTTGAAGATTCTGAATTCACTTAAGATCTGAGAGATAGATTCGCTCGCTGAGTCTCAATCCCAAATTCTTAGGAAAGAGACTATAGGTAGAGATCATGGATCTGGTATCCATCCATGGACCAAAATTGAACTGGGAAGAAGGTAGATAAGTACATAGCAAGAAACCTGTTCAGCCTGGACTCCACGTGGCATCACACATGGGTATCTCCAGAGGCAGGAATTGTTCATTACAGAGAGTGGAACACAGTAAGGTCTTGTGACCTAAGTAGTTGAAATTACTGGGTAGAATTCTGTCTGGTGTGTCAAGCTACACCAGCAGATGGTGTGATGCTGTCCTGAACACGACAGAAAACCAAAATGAAGATCACCTGACTGATGATTTAGAATTTATAACCTGAAGTTATAAACAGTAGAAGCATAGAGATTATTATGCTTTTGATTATCAAGGAAATGAGCCATGGTATTAAATAATCCAAAACATCTGATAATGCAAAGATGATACATATTTGTCTTTGGGAATGCATTAATTTATTTTGGAAACAGATTTAGCCTTTTAAGTGTTTGTTCAGGCTAATATTAAAATCAGGCTGCATTCCCTAAGCACATATCAATTGCTGGGAACAGAGAGTGAGATCAGATGTGTGCTTGGAGGCAAAAAGAAATCAGCCTGAGATTAAACCCGCTCTGAATAATTCATATATGGGTAATTGAAAGATGATTGACAACTGGCAATTGACTGACAAATAACCTTTGCAGGTATTTATAATACTTCCTTTATGAACATGAGCCGTATTTGGAATGGTGAAGTGTGTAGTGACACTTTCCTATTTATCAGTCAAGGTCAGGTCTTCCAAGGCCAAGAGGAGCAGAGGTTGAGCAATTATCTGGTGAGATAAGGAATCGAGGGTCATTTACAAACTGTAAGACCTTGTATGGTTGAGAGATTTCAACAGGATACTAAAGTCATTTTAGGGGGTGGATTGGGTTGCTGGTGCTGCGGTAACAAGTCCCAGAAACAGGGTAGCTTCAACAAGAGAAATTTATTGTCTCTCTAATTTGGAGGCTGCTATCTAAAATCAAGGTGATGGGAGGGTTGGTTCCTTCTGAGGGCTGGGAGAAAGAATCTGTTTTGTGAGTCACCGGCTCGTAGGACGTCATCTTCTTGGCTCATGTCACATCGTTTTCCTAGGCATATTTTTCTCTGTGTCCAAATTTCCTCTTTTTGTAAGAACCCCTGTCTTACTGGATTAGCGCCCACCCTTATAACTTCGTTTTAAATTGCTTATGCCTTTCAAAAGAAGCATAACCCTCAAATAAGATCAAATTCTGAGGTCCTAGGGGTTAGGATTCCAACTTATCTTTTTTAGTGGAACACAATTCAACAGCGTTGATTATTGGGAAATAATAAATCAAAACAATATGTCCACTTGAAGTATACAGTCTAATGAAAAATCCTGTGAGGTAGTGCCAAGGGACACTTGTGAATAACACGGGGCACACCGGACATTATATTTAAACCCCACCCTCAAAGAGTTCATGTTTCTGAAAAATAAAGCAATAAGGCTTAATTTTTAGTTTAAGACAATCAAGAGAATTTAAAAGATATGACAGGGAAGTTCATGCATAAGTGAAAAATTAATTAAATATGCAACATTACTGTAGCTTCTGGAAAAGGAGAATGTCCATGTAGGTTGAGTAGTGGGACTGACCTTCCATAGCTTTCAAGTAGGTTACTGGCTTTGGGTACCTAAAATCTATAAGAAAATGATGCAGATATGTGGTAACTTATGCTTATGCTATATTGATCTATAGTAGAACCGCTGTAAGTGGACCACCCCAGGCACTGTAACAAACTGGTCAGTGTATGTAGGTGGTCACCATAAGGAATTAGCCCTACTGTATGTAGACATACATGTGGTGCATGTCTGGTCAATGAAAATTAGGTCAACTTAAGGAGGTGATCAATGCAGGGAGATGGTCAACTAGGGAGGTTCTATTGTACTTTAGTTTGCAACCCAGTGTCACAACTAAAATACTATTCTAATTTTTATGTTGCCTTTGTCTCTGCCTATTTAGATTACGATACCCTTTTCTACCTCCTCACATCCTAATATTATTCTAATTTTATGTTGTCTTTGTTTCTGCCTATTTAGATTATGATGCCCTTTTGTACCTCCTCACATTTCTCTCTGTCTCTCCATTTTCTTCAATTTCAACCTTATTTTTGAAATTTCAACCCAGAAGAGTCTAATAAACTTGCTATTTACCTATCTCATGATATCACACTTTCCATCTGTGCCACTATACCCACATCCCATAGGACTAACCAAATTATTAATAATATAATATACTATACCAAATAATACATTATAAATAAATAGTTAAGTATCTGTATCTTTCTGATTTTAATTGCCTGAAGGTTAAAGATCATGTTTTCTTTGCATTTCGTAGTATGAATAAAATGTTCCAAAGATGATCCCCTAAATAATTTTCAAGTATTCTTCATGAAAAACAGTAGAAGCAAAAGTTCATTCAATTCAAAGCCTGATTAAAGTTCTCTTTTTGGTGATGGTGCACACCTGCAATCCTAGCTACTTGGGAGACTGAGGCAGGAGGACGACTTGAATCCAGGACCTTGAAACTGCAGAGAGTTATGATGACACCACTCTAGCCTGGGCAGCAGAGTGAGACCTTGTCACAAACAAAAGAAATTCCTGTTTTGTAATAAGTCTAACATTATCAACACATCGACTGGAAGAATCTGAGCCCTTCAGCTGTTGTTAGACATCAGATGGCTTAAATGGGTATATTCTAAAGCACTGGTCACGGATCCTACATCTGTGACGAGGCACCAAAATATTTGCTCCAAGGGAAGGTGACAGACTGGTTTGTTTTGTGACACTCAATGTTTGTACTTTGAAGGAGAAAGAAAAGAAGGCTCTCAAAAATTAAAATTTAGGTGTGAGAATATTAAACTTTTTATGTGGCAGTTATGTAGCTTGCAATATATTGAGTAAAGGCTCAAGCAAAGGATCGCAAAGTTGTGATATGTTACAAAAGATCCAGCTCAGCTCACCTACTTCACAGAAAATAATAACTAACATTTAAGGACCCCACTATTTGCCAAACCATCAATGGACGGAGAAATTGCTGAGATTTCTTCTAGTTATTTATAAGCATGTGCCTGCAATCAAGCTTCGGCTTTAAGCAACATTATCCAGTTATAAAATTTGTAGACAGTAATGTCTTTTATATACTTGTTAATCACAGTGTAAGACATGTAATAAGCCAGTTAAAAAGTCTGCCTGGTTTTGGTACACCATAAAAGTGCATCAACAGAGTCATTCCCTATGTTTTCCAGATGAAATTTTCACTGTAACAGTAATTAGAAAACTACAACTACAAAGCCTACAGAGATAAAACATTTTTTTCCAATATGAAAGTGATGGCATTTTATTTATTTATTTATTTTGAGACAGAGTCTCAAGCTGTCACCCTGGGTAGAGTACCATGGCATCACAGCTCACAGCAACCTCAGACTCTTGGGCTTAAGTGATTCTTTTGCCTCAACCTCCCAAATGGCTGGGACTACAGGTGCCTGCCACAATACCTGGCTATTTGTTGTTGTTGTTGCAGTGGTCATGGTTGTTTTAGCAGGCCCAGGCTGGGTTCGAACCTGCTAATCCCAGTGTAAGGGGCTGGCTCTCTACCCACTCAGATATGGGCACTGTCTGTGATGACATTTTATAACTACATTATTTTTCAGTATTAGTGTCTATGGTTTGTTGGTAAAACACATCAATGTATTATAATAGTCACTGTATATTTTTATCCTAGGCTTTTTTTGTTATGTGAAATTATATAATATTATCTTCTGTATATTTAGAATCATATGGAAATTCATTTTTCCAAATTGGGGGTTTGAATATTGGGGCATTTTAATGATGAGATTGTAGAGAAAGGAGAGTATTTGCAATTTAATAGATTTAATAATCTCAGCGAAGATAGCCAACAACTTCCATTTCTCTGATACAATTTTTTAAAATAACTTGATACATGCTAAAATATATGTTGATAGAGACCAATCAAGAGACAAAGTCATCAATAATTGATTGAAAATACGGTTCACCCACTCTGTTGCCATCATATTAGACTGCCTAATTTGAGCAAGAAAGCCAACTTTTCTTCAATTATTTCTCATAAGTAGAATCCAGTCAAAGAGTAAATATCTGTTAAAGTCTATTTAATAAGAAAATATTTCTTAGACACTAGGAAATAACAGTATTTAGAACTTTTTTTTTTACTTCAATATTTTTAGTGATTTTTTTATTACACAGATAAATTGTATAGCGGTGAAGTCAAGGCTTTTAACGTACCTAGTACCTAAATAATATACATTGTACATGACAGGTAATTTTTGATTCTTCAATCTGCTTTCAGCCTACTTCCTTCTGAGTCTCCAAAGTTCATTATTCTACTCTATATGTATGATGATGTATACCCATCCTTTAGCTCCTACTTATGAGTGAGTGAATATGGTACTTGTTTTTCCATACTTGAGATATTTGCCATGAGAGATAAGGGCTTCCTATTCCACCCAACTTCCTACAGGAGATATTATTTTATTTATTTTTATGGATGAGTTCTGCTCCATGGTATATACATGGTGCACTCATCATAAGATGGGCATTTAAGTTGATTCCATATCTCTGCAATTGTGAATTGTGCTGCAATAAACATACAAGTGCAGGCGTCTTTTTGATGTCATGACTTCTTTTCCTTTGGATAGGTACCCAGTGGTGAGATTGCTAGACAAAATAGTAAGTCTATTTTTCATTCTTTGAGGAATCTCCATAATATTTTCTATAGAGATTATACAAATTTATATTTTCACCAACAGCCTGCAAGCATTCCCTTTTCACTGCATGGGTGGCAACATCTATTGCTTTTTGGCTATTTAGTAATGGTCATTCTGACTGTAGTAAGGTATCTCATTGTGATTTTAATTTCCATTTCTCTGTGATTAGTGATGTTGAGAATTTCTACATATGCAGATTAGCCTTTTGTGTATCTTGTTTTGAGGAAAATCTACTCATGTTATTTGCCCACTTTTTGAAGGGGTTATTATTTTTTTTTCCTGCTGATATATTTGAGTTCTTTGTAGATACCAGATGTCAGCCCTTGTTGAATGTACAGTTTTCTCCCATTCCACAGGTCATTTCTTCACTCTTTTGAGTAGTTCCTTTGCTATGTAGAAACTTTTTAGTTTAATTAAGTTCCATTTATTTAGTTTTGTTGTTGTATTTGTCTTTGAGGCCTTAGATAGAAATTCTACACCCAGGCTAAAGTCCTGAAGAGCTTTCCTAAGTTTTCTCCTAGAATTTTTATGACATCAGGGCTTGCTTTTAGAATCCATCTTGAGTTAATGTTTGTGTGTGATGAGAGACAGAGATCCAGTTTCTCTTTTCTGCATGTGGCTCTCCAACTTTCCCAGTACCATTTGTTGAATAAGCATCCTCCCACATTTACCTGCTTTATTGAAGATTAGTTGGTTGTAGGTAGATGGTTTTATTTCTGGCTTCTCTCTTCTGTCCCACTGATCTATGTATATATTTCTATACCAGTGCCATGCTATTTTGGTTACTACTGCACTGTAGCACAATTTTTTTTCTTGGGTAATGTGATGCCTCCAGATTTATTCTTTTTGTTTAGAATTCCTTAGGTTATTCTCGGTCTTTTTTGATTCCATTTTAGAAGTTGAGTTTTTTTTTTTTTTTTTTGAGACAGCGCCTCAAGCTATTCCCCTGGGTAGAATGCTGTAGCATCACAGCTCACAGCAACCTCTAGCTCCTGGGCCCAAGCAAGTCTCCTGCCTCTGCCTCCTAGGTAGCTGGGACCACAGGCACCCATCACAATATCTGGCTATTTTTTGGTTGCAGCTGTCATTGTTGTTTGGCAGGCCCGGGCTGGATTTGAACCAGCCACCTTAGGTGTATGTGGCTGGCGCCTTAGCCACTTGAGCCACAGGTGCCAAGCCTTTTGATTCCATTTTAAATTTAGGATTTTTTTTCTAATTCTGTGAAAAATAACCTTAGTTTTTTTTTTTTATAACATTAGTATTTTGATGGGAATTGCATTGAATCTGTAAATGACTTTGGACTGTATGAGCATTTTAACAATATTCATTCCTCCAATCCAAATGAATTTTTTTTCCATTTGTTTGTGTAATCTATGATTTCTTTCATCAGTGACTCATGGTTCTCTTAGCAGAAATCTTTCACTTCTCTGGTTAAGTGTTTCCCAGGAATTTTTTTGGCAACTATTGTAAATGGTATTAAAGTTTTTATTTGATTCTCAGCTTGCTATTATTAGAGCATAGAAATGTTACTGATGTGTGTACATTAATTTTGTAATCTGAGACTTCACTGAATTTATTTATCATTTAGAGAAGTCTTTGGAGGAATCTATACAGTGTTCTAGATATAAGATCCTATCATTGACAAACAGGTTTGCCTGGTTTGGTTTGACCTTCTCCTTTCCAGTTTATATGCCCTTTGTTTCTTTCTCTAATCTGATTGCTCGGGTAGGACTTCCAATATTATACTGAATGTAGGTGGTGAAAATGGGGATCCTCGTCTTTTCCAGTTCTTAGTTAGAATAATTTTAACTTACCCATTCAGTATGGTGGTGGCTCTGAGTTTGTCATATATAGCTTTCATTATTTTGAAGTATGTTCTTTGTTTTCTTTTCTTTTCTTCTTTTTTTTGGTGAGGGGGCAGTTTTTGGCAGTTTTGGGCTGGGGCTGGGTTTGAACGTGCCACCTTTGGCATATGGAGCCAGTGCCCTATTCCTGTGAGCCACAGGTGCTGCCTATGAAGTATGTTCTTTCAATGTCTAGGTTTTTTTTTTTTTGAGACGGAGCCTCAAGCTATCCCCCTGGGTAGAGTGCCATGGCATCACAGCTCATAGCAACCTCCAACTCCTGGGCTCAAGAGAGTCTCCTGCCTCTGCCTCCCAAGTAGCTGGGACCACAGGCGCCC
>CAUYQV010088021.1:0-22831 GCA_963574575.1 Galagoides demidoff
CACCCACTCACACCCACCACACTCACACACCCACTCACACGCCCCCGCACAGGCCCCCCCCCCCCGCCCACCCCCCCCCCCCCCCCCCCCCCCCCGCGCCCCCCCCCCGGCCCCCGCGCGCCCGCCCCGCCCCCCCCCGCCCCCCCCCCCCCCCGCACCCCCACCCCGCCCGGCGGGGGGGGCTCTATTTTTAGTAGAGACAGGAGTTGCTCAGGCTGGTCTCAAATTGTTAAGCTCAGGCAATCCACCTGCCTCAGCCTCCCAGAGTGCTAGGATTACAGGTGCAAACCACTATACCTAGTGGATATTTTTATTTTAGTTTTAAAATGAATATATTTAAAATATCAAAAAATAGAATAAGTTTCAGTGAAATAATCTTTCCAGATTGACTACTACAATTAGAACATTAGAAGCTATAAGGGCTACAATGATGCCTGCTATGCTCAAGCTTTAGTTCTAACTTCCCCTGCCTGACTGGTGCCACCATAGCACAAGGCTAGTTGGTGAGAGTTTATGGGGAGAGTATGCCAGTCTATTATCAGCTTTTGACAATGGTGCTCCATGTTTCTCTTTGAAGTGAAATTTGTGAATAATTGTACAGCTCAACAGTATTGTTTCTTTTTTGAGACAGTCTCTCACTCTGTTGCCCAGGTAGACAGCATGGCATCAGCTTAGCTCATAGCAACTTCAGACTCCTGGGCTCAAGTGATCCTCCTGCCTTAGCCTCCTGAGTAGCTAAGACAACAGGTGCCTGCCACAGTGCCCAGCTAATTTTTCTGCTTTTAGTAGAGATAAGGTCTTGCTTTTGCTCAGGTGGTCATGACTCATTAGCTCAAGTGATCCTCCTGCCTTGACCTCTCAGAGTGCTAGAATTATAGGCATGAGCCACTGTGCCAGGCCCTTGACAACATTTTTTAATTCTGTCTGCTTAATAGCACATCATGTCAAAGAAGACCAAGAGAAAGCTGAAAAAAGAAAACATATTTTTTAATGAAGATCAGGAATTGTGATATTATTTTATTTCTGCTAGAGGAAGATGATTTGCTTGCTTTGTGATATTGCAATATCAACATTAAAGAAATTCAATGCTCATCAGCATTATAACACTGATAAGGACCACAAATATTTTAAAATAGAGGGAGCAGTGAGAAAGATGGTATTGCAGAGATTAAAAGATGAAAAGCAAAAGCAAAGACAATTCTTCCAAGTAGCAGAAGGACTTGGAAATAATGCCACCGAAGCACCTTATAAAGTAGCTTACATACTGAGGGAAAATAGGGAAGCTGTTCAGTGATGTGGATAGAAATTGTGAAAGAATGCATTGTTGAAGTTGTAGGATGCTTAGACCCAATAACACGTCAAAGAACATGGTGTTCTAAAAGTCTCCATACATAGGAAAATTTGACAAACTCACATAACAGAGATCTTAGACCATGTTCACCATAAGTGGGAGCAAGGACTTTGTGTGTGTGGAGAAAGAGGTGGCCAACATGCAGAGAATATTTTGTAAGGTTTTGTAACAAAGACTTCATAAATAAACAATTTCCCATTTTCCCTATGTATGGTGATTTGGGGGGACACTGTCTCTTCCAAGAAGAACTATAACTGATCAGCAGCATGAATTGACCTTCAACTTAATGGAATAACTTCATGCAATACTTCAAAGGGTATTGCATGGAATAACTTCATGCAATACTTCAAAATATATGTTATTCAATTGCTTTGGATGAATCAGTCAATACTATTGACTCAGCACAAGTATAGACTTCATTCAGGTCATAACAGAAGATTTTCTTAGCTATAAAGAGTTACTCACTTGGGCATTCTTACAAACAGAACATGGAGAATAGCTATGTATCTTCAACAACATTTGCAATAAATGTCATAAAATTGGACTGAATTTGGAAAATTTAATGAGTATATGTACAGATGGTGCATCTTCCATGGCAGGAAAATATGAAGGGTTTATTGCACAGATTAAAAGAAGTATTAACAGATCCAGAAGCTCTCGTTTATTTTCATTGTATCTTACATCAGCAAAATATCTGTTCTGAAGTTACTATTTTAAGTGACACTTTCAAAAAGTTGTAAGTATTGTTGATTATATTTGCGCAAAGGCAACAGGGCATCCTCAGTTTTCTAACATGCTAAAGCTGAACCATGAGGCATTTAGTCTGGATTTACTGTTATCATTCTGAGAGTGTATTGGCTATTGCAGGGACAGGTGTTAGACAAAATTTTATCTCCGTGAGAGCAGACAGTTAAATTCAGAAATATGAATTATTATTATTATTATGAAGTGAAAGAAGATTTATATAGGAATATAGCATTTCTGTGTGATAATGTGTCAAATCAAAATGACTTTAATCTTTCTATGCAAGGTAAAACTACGTCTATATATGATGTGTGGCAAAAAAAAAAAACTTTTTTAAAGCAATTCCAAAAAGCTACCTTTTTCAAAACACTTCTTTAAAAGGAAATTTAGGATAAGCATTTTCCTACATGTATAAGCCCTGAAACCCACTGCTATTTCAATAGAGTCCAAATGGGGAATCAGGCTATTAATAATACCTTTTCTATATTTATTATATATTACATTATATATATGCATAGTATGCATTCTTATAAAATTAATTATGATATTATAAGTATTATTGAACATGATAATGAGAATTAAATGAAGTAAAGATGACTGTGGTCTATAGTGGCCAAGGTCTCATTAAATTTCTGAAAAGTTGTCTAGACACAATGCATATTATAAATGTACCATTAAAATTACATGAAAAAATAAAAGTAGAGTCAGGAAGAAACAGAAGTTAATTATTCTGTCTCCCTGTCTGGTTTCTTTATAGCCTAAAGTTGTGAGATATTATTAGAGTGAGAGTTTTAGTTATATAAATGGCATTATAATATCATGTGATTTTAAACTTGTCTTTCCATTATTAAGAGTCTTATAATACTATGATTTTGTTTTTGTAAGGGGAAACACATTAATGCTCTAAATAACATGCATTCTGTTTTGCTGGAAATCCAGACTGATCAAATAGGAAGAAAATATCATATCGAGGCTGAATAAGTGGCTGCTTATTTACAGCTGGCTTATGTTTTCTGCTACATTGTTTGGATTTTAGAATAAAGATATATGAGTAAAGAAAAAAGAGAAAATTTTCCTTAGTTAGCAAAGGTCGTGAATGAATAGAATGATATATGCAAATCATTAGAAGAATACACAGCTGTTACAGACCTATTGATTGGAGAACACAATGGAAGTTTCACTGACTTTGAGAACCATGGCATCACACTCAAATTAGCACTTCAGCCTTGCCTAGTTGATATCCCCCAAAATACTTAAAGAACTACAAATGGAACTGATTGAGCTCTTGGTAGAGGACATTTTAAAGTCATTGTTTGATGCCAAGGGGTCCAACTAAAATATGGGGAAATGTAGTAAAATTCCCACACCTTTTGCAACATGCCCAAAAATGCTTTCTTGCTTTTCAACCACTTACTGCTGAGAATCCACATTCTCCTACCTAAGACGCCCTTAAAGTCACAAATGACTGACACCCACTTAGAAGGAGGACCAAGTTAAACTGCAGACCTTCATGCTGCAGCCAAATATTCAAAGGCTTTCCAACAAAAGCAGACATGACAAAGTCATGAAAAAGTTAGCTTTAAAATTAACAGTTTTCTTTTTTTGAAATGACAGAGTTCTTATTAGTTGGATTTTTTTCAAAATAATGTTCATTTTTAAGTATATCTAATAATTGAAGTTTCTTGAATGTAGCTTTATTTGATTTCAGCTAAATTAATGCAGCCTTCCAACATGAAAAGTTTCCTCATCCCTGCCTAGCATCTCTGCCCACCTCTTACCTACACCAGGCAATAGCACACACCCCAGGAGACTGCTGAGATGCATAGTGAGGAGGTTCTTTTTGGCAGCAGTCACCATGTTGCTGACAAGATGGTAGTATCCATCCACGCTGGGACCACAGGCATCCTTTCAGAGGTCCCTCAGGCTGCTTTTGACGTGTTTTAGACTGACAACCAGCATTGGACTCAGGTACCCCAGGCCGCTTTATGAAGCAGCAATCAGGAAGCCCAAATCTGCACATGACAGCCCAGGACTAGAAGGAGATTTCCTACCATTCTGTGTTCTTTCCCCTTTCCATGGTTCATCTCATTAATAATTCAACCAACATACTATCCTTAAGCATAGAAGTATTAATAGTATCTCCTGAGTTCTCCCTTTGAACTAGCAAAAGTGGTATTCATGCATAATAAATAGTAGTACTAGAAATTCATACAGTTAGTATCCAATTGAAATTTTATTTTACAAATAAATTAAAAATAATGAATCCTATAACATCCACTGTGAGATCACAGAGATACTGCTACCCTTTTCCCCAAATGTTCAATGTCAATGAGACTTTTACCACTGACCAGTTTTCATCCATCAGTACAGATGGAAAAATATAAACAAGCAATTTCTTTTATCATTTTTTTCACCCAAACTCCATTATTTATCTGACTTTGCATATGCTTCATCCATTTTAATTCCCCTGGGCTGAGCAGTTTATGCTCTAAAGAGCTACAGCCTGTGGTGAAATGGCCCTTCCTACATCTTTCCTTTAAAAAATAAAAACATTTTTTTTTTCCCTGACTGGATAAAAGTGCTGAGTGGACAGCCCTGGTGGCTTCTGTTTATACTGTGAGCAACTGTGGCACAAATCAGTGCCAGGTTTCTCTAGATTTTGGCCTAGGATAGTATTACCCTGTAGGGACCCACTCCCTAATATATTGATATATTCCTTGATATCTCATGTATACCCTATAGGGACCCACTCCCTGATATATGGATATATTCCTTGATATCTCATGTATTACCCTGTAGGGACCTACTCCCTGATATATTGATATATATTGACATATTCCTTGCTATCTCATGTATATGTCTAAGAGGGCAACTTTAGCCCCTCTGGTGGTGCCAGAGACAGTTAACAGTAACAGGTGGAGGCACCATGCCACCATACTCTTGTCATATTCCATCAGCAACACAAATTCATGGAACCCCTGCTATGTACCAAGCTGGGTGTTAGAACAATGTACTAAGTCTATGTTCAGGTCCATTACAGGATAGAAGAAATAATAATAAGTATCTTCTAAATACACATATTTCCTATATGTCAGGTATGAAGTCAAGTGTGTTACATGATTTATTTAATTAAGCCTCAACATGAACCTATGAAGACTGCATTATTACTCCAATTTTATGCACAAGCATGTTATTACTCCCAGTGCTAGGAGAACGGGGCCTGAAGACCCCATTCTTGGCAAAGGAAAGCACTCCCAGAAAAAGAGAAAAACTAAAAAGTAAACTGAGTAAATTGAAACAAAGAAAAGTCAGCTAGTTTACATTCAAGCTTGCCATTTCTAACAAGCTTCTTGCTTTTTCTGAAATTCTAGCCTATTGGGGATACAGCTTACAAACACCCTCCTGGATCTGCGAGCACTCTGAGTAGAATAGTGGTCATGGAAGAGGCTATGACAATGTCCTATGAAAAGATACATCTTCTAGGGCATTCCCCACCCATTAAACAAGCAAAGCAGATACCCATTGTGAAGATTTGTATTTGCCTGGGGCAGAGACCAAGGGAGGAGTTTGAGCCCTGAGATATGGACAGAAGAGCTAATATCCCTTATTGCAGAGGAAAATCCTTTGTGGTGGTGATGGGAGGAAAATGCCTCCCTCCCAACCCCTCAGAGGAGATTAATGCCAGTGGTGTTTTACTCCACAAAGGGCTAGGGAAGTTTAACACCTCCCTGGAAATTTGTGTGTGTGATCTCAAGCAGGAGGCTCTCCCAATACAAGGCTCAGATTTCAGATTTCTGAAGGCTATCCTTAAGGTTAATAATAATAGCAATAGGAGTTGATATGATCAATCCCAGAGACTGCTGACACCTTTGTTCCCTCCTTCATCTTACCCTCTGCGCAAATAGCCATCAATAAAAATAGAGTGGAGGAAACACTCTGGGCCACTGCTGGAATCCCACAACGAGCAAACGACCCCTGAGCTCCCACTTTTAATTCTATTCTACGTCTCATGTCTTTCTTTACCATTTCTTCTAACTCTATATTTCTTCAGTCGATTGCCACCAGTTTCCACAGGTCTCAGTGGACCCTACTCTCTGGGCGTGACCCCATCACCCAGGATTATGGTGCTTCTATGGAAAGGTTCTCTCTAATTCCTTTACCCAATGCAAGTAACCTTTTACCCACTTCAGCTCTTTGTTTTCTTCATAATACTTCTCACACTTTTTTTATTTGCTTATATATTGAATTTTCCCCCACCCCTTTATACTATCTTCCTCACTAGTGTGCTATGCCCTATGAGGTAAGAGATTGTGTATCTTTTGTGGATTACCTAGCTGAGTAGCTAGACACATAGTAGTGTCCTAATAAGTGTTAACTGAGTGAATGAATGAATTGAATATGTGAATGAATGAAGAAAACTGAGACAAGGAAGTTAAGTGCTTTGCCTAAGGTCATGGAGCTGGTGAATGACAGAGCTGGGACTCCATGTCCTCATGCTTAAGTGAGTACATATTCTCCTAAATACATGATAACTCTGTTTGGGATTTGAGATGTATACCTAGAAATCAATACAGAGGATGCAGGGGGTCTGCACCTAAGAGAAAACCCCCTTTCTCAGGTCCAGTCTGAAACTACTTTTTATTCAGAATTCAGCAGAAAATGTTAGAATTCCTGTTTCATATACCAATCCACTGACCACAGATTATCTTTTCAATTTTTTTCCCTCTATTCCTCTTTGCCATTCAGGGACACTATGTTGTGGATTCTCCTTGAGCTCTCTGGAATGCAACTTGTACAGCCTGGGTATCATTGTCCCCCGTGTAAAGCACGGGAGGGGTTGGAAAGTGAGCTTGTGAGCTGCTAATGCAAGCACATAAGCCAGAGCCAGAGAGGCCCATTCATTACCCAAACTCCATTTATTATCTGACTTTGTTCCCAGAAGCTGCATAGCCAGAAGCCAGTTATTTCCATTGACATTGGACCAACTGGAAAAATAAAAAGATTAAGTTAGTAAGAGGGATGGCTGTCTTATAGAGTCTTTCTCTCCTCCCAGGCTGAAAAGAGAGAACCAAATATGGTGGCCTGCCCAAGGCAACAATCAGAGTAAACACTTAACAAATATTTATTGAGTGAATAAATGGATGATTGACTGGATGAGAAAGTAGTTTTCTTTACTAATAGTTAATCTTTCCCTTAACTTGTTTAAGTTCCTTCTGTGAGAAATATTTAATGAGAAGCTCTGACTCATGACATTGTAAATACTGCTGTTTCTACCTTACAGAGTTTAGTTTTTACAGTAAGATCACAATAACTTTTATCATTCTTTCTTACAGAAGATTTCCCAGGGACAGTGGGATTCCTTTCAGATAACCAGACGTTTGGGGATTCATAAAACCAGTGATTATTTTTTTGAGACAGAGTCTTACTGTGTCACCTTGGGTAGAGTGCCACAGAGTGGTTTCATAGCTCCCAGCAACCTCAAACTCCTGGGTTCATGTGATCCTCCTGCCACAGCTTCCCAAGTAGCTGGGACTACAGTCACCCACCATGCTTGGCTAGTTTTTTCTATTTTTTTTTTTTTTAGTAGAGAAGGGATCTCACCCTTCCTCAGGCTGGTCTCAAACTCCTGAAC
This sequence comes from Galagoides demidoff, assembly GCA_963574575.1. Lineage (NCBI taxonomy): Eukaryota > Metazoa > Chordata > Mammalia > Primates > Galagidae > Galagoides > Galagoides demidoff. The sequence goes on from CAUYQV010088021.1 coordinate 7,728, forward strand.
TCAAGCAAACCACCTGCCTTGGCCTTCTAGAGTGCTAGGATCACAGGTGTGAGCCACCGTGCACAGCCTATTAAAATCTGCAGATGATGTTTACCTTTTTTTTTTTTTTAAATTAAACAAAATAGCAAATGGATTTTGTTCTCTCATCTTGGAGGAGAGGGTAGTGCAGCAACATCCTCCTCTCTATGTGTGGGACCAAGGAATTTCCTGAGCTGTGAGTGGGTACAACTCACTTTTCACACACAGGCCTTGGAGTATGAAGGGACCTTTTCCATCTTTTCTGAATGGCATCTTCATATCATCAATGCTGAATTTCTCAGATTTTCTATTAACTATACTATTATTTGAAAAGAAAAAGGCACTAGTCTTATCAGTAGCTGGAAAAGAACATTTGTATATATCATAGTAAAAGTTTTTACATCTTTCATTGGAGTTTTTCCTCTCTCCTCCCCAAACTTTGCTCTCCCCACTCCTTTTCTTTCTTTCCTTCCTTCCTCTTTTCCTTTCTTCTTTCTTAACACATATCTATTTCTCTTGAACAATCACATATTTGTGACAACTCTCTTCAACATCTATTGGCAACATTATTATGAGCCTGTGAGTTTTTATCCTGATGTGGTACAGTGGAATTTTCACAGAGCCAATATTTTGGTAAGGTTCTTCTTTTGGTAGGTCTGGATCATCTGGGGCTAATGTGCAATTGAAAAAAGACTCCCTCCACCCCAGAATCATCAAGATATATTCATTGGTATTGATAATGGGAATTGAGCCAACTACAATTGGCTTTCAACCACACACATAAAGTATTAACAACTGGAATATCTCTGGGGCCTCATAAGCATGTGCATTCAAATAGCTCCCAGTGACACTGCTATCTCAAATTTCTTTCCTTTGTCCCTATCCTGCTCTAGTCTCCCTGCCAAGTCCTCCCAGTCTATTCCTGGGAGGCCTAAGGAGTGTATCATTTCTTTACACACCTGTCAGTCAGCTGCGGGTGCCCAAGCAACCCCAAACCTTGCTCTCTTGGATCCTCTGGTCACACCAGACTGGAAGGAACCTCACTGTCGTGACAGCTGGTAATGCCCATGATGAGAACACAGTGTTTGTAACACAGGTGACATCTCTCTAGCCTACCAATATGAGAGCCTCAACAAAACAGGAAGAATGGTCCTCACCCTAGTTCTGTGCCACACTTTGGTGTGCACAAGAGTAGCTGCTTTGGGGTCCAGGTGACAAGGTCCCTCCTGAAAATAACTGCTCCAGCTTCGGGTCCTTGCTTCTGTCCCCATCAGGTTAATAACCCAGCCTAGATACCAGTTGCACACAGAGGCTTAACCATATCTTTAATTCTCTGTGTCTCTGTGTCCCTCTCAAAACTATGCAAAACAAACAAAAACAAATAAAGAAGCCACCTGCCAACAACAGCACCGTACTCTCCTTGCTTCAAAAACAAGAGCTCTCATGGATACTGACTCGTGCAAAGTTGCCCACAGAATAGTCACTAATCTGCCCTGCTCCCCAAGCAGCCAAGTCCTGGCCCTCCATCTGTACTCAGCAAGAGTGTCCTGCTACCAGGGCACGGGTGGTGCTCTGTACAGTAGACCACACACAGAGCTCAGGCCACCCCTCACTCTCTGTGCCTTACAAACAGTACACGGCGAGCATTCCTGGCCTCCCTGGTTGCTCACTCAGCAGTTCTGATACCATGAGTTAGCTGCAGCCATAGTAATGTTACACAACAAACCACCCCACAATCCTGGTGGCTTAAAGGAATAAGCGTGACCTCTCCCTCACACATCTGGGTGTGGCTGTACTCAGTGTCAAACAACAGCTTAGGTCCAGATTCGCTCCTTATGTTCTCTTCACCCTCTGTGGACCTCCAGGCTAGCCACACTTTCTTAGCATGGCAGAAGCTTCAGGAGGGCCAGCCCAACTGCACAAGTACATTTCCAGTTTCTGCTCATATAAAGTCCACTAATACCCCATGGAGAAAAGCAAGTCACAGGATGCACCCTGCTCTGTGGGGTGGGGGCAGGGAGGTGAACAGGGAGTGAATATTTGCCAAAGAATAATCTCATCTGCCGCAATGCTCAAACTCATATTTAAAATGATTGGTAAACACATCAAATGTAGTCAGGAAAATACTGAAGGAACCATTTTTCCCTGAGTCAGTTTACACTAACACGTTCATTTGGAAGAACTTACCGGGCCTCATCCTACGGATCATGCACAAAGACTTCCCGTCAAAGCATTGCCACTTGGCTTCTTGGTCAGCTCAGAGCTGATTTTGTTGGAAACAGTCATGACTTACCCAGTGAGGGATCTCTGGTTTCTAGGACCAATTTCACAGGTCTTTAAAGAAGTTACTCCTTCTTGCTCTGTCTTATGATCCATGTTGTTTGAATTGCCTGGATTTCCTCTCTCAGGGTCCCCCATTTCTAAATCTCTTATGTTCAGAGTTCTCTCTGTCCCCCAAAAATTCTGGAGAAGTCTGTGAATTCAAAGAAAGGGAAAAACAGAGATCCTTTGCTACCACTTTTCTCCTTCCAGCTCAAATTATATGTCTGCACTGTGTGTTTGTTTAGTATAAAACTGTATGTATAGTTTTATATATAGTCATACATAATTTGTGTGTGCTGTGTATATAAACATATATATATTTAGAGAGAGAGAAAGAGAGAGACTCATCACTGGTGACAGAGCAGAGGTTAAACAAACAAAAACATCCCTGACATGCTCAGCGCTTCTTTCTGCTGCAGGTGCGGAGGGTTACAACACTGTATTTGGGCCCCTTTTTGCTTCTACTGTTCTGCATTCCCTTTGGTCTGAAATAGTCACATAGAAACTTTGTTTCACAGGGATAATGACATAGTTTTCAGCCACATAGTTAATTCTTCCAAGTCAGTGTTTGTAGAAAACATAAGCACAGCGTGATATTGCCTTAGAGTTGCCGATTAGCCCTTTCCTGAGGATTTTCTTCTTTTAAGTTCCCGCTATGGTGTGCGCATGCCTCTCTGTGTGCTGTATTATCATAGAGCCCCAGAGCTTGGGGAGGACCGCCGGGAGCCTCTGTTCTAGATTAAGTCGTTTAGACTCTCTCATTCCCATCCAGCTCCATAACTCGTAAGGGTGGTAAGAATGACTAAATCCGGCTTCCCTGGGAAACAGAGACCAGCCCTGGATGCCTGAGAGAAGTAATGGTGGTATTGACGTAATCTTCAACCGAGGTACGCTAGGGATGCTTGTCATCTAGTTAAGGAGCTAAAATGTCACTGTGATGTATGTAGTTCTTTGATACACATTTCATCTACAAAGTAAAGGAGGCACAGAGACACCAGGAATGACAAATAAAGACACACTGTGAGTGGGCGGGAGATCTGAATGACCTTCGGCAGTCTTCATTTCTCGGGACACTGAAGTCCTGTCTTGAGGCTGGACACAAGGACTCCTTCATGCTGCTAACCTGCCTCCCTCCCCCACCCCGGCTTTTATATGGGAGCAAATATCAGAAAAAGTTTGCTGTACAAGAGAAAGGTGAACCATTTTCAGTCTCCTAACAGCTTTCTGCTCCTCCTTTCTTGAGGTCTGAACAAACTCTAATCACAGATTCACTGGGCAGTTGGTTTTCCAACCCATTCTCTACAATATGGGATCAAGAATGACCATTTTTTGCGTCTTCTCGTATGGTTGCTTTCTGAAGACTTTCAGAAAGGTGTAACATTGGTTCTTTCGAATATTAGGGCTTTTCTCTCTTTTATTTTCATTTCCAAAAGGATAAAGTCTTGAGTGTCTTTGCTTGGGATCATTAAGTGCCAAGAAATTAGCTATGTAAATTGGTTCATAGAACTCGCGGCAATTTTAGCTTCTTGCAAAGCTAGAAATAAGGATTTCTGCATCAAGGTCTCTCAGCAAATCTTATGTTAAATGGAACGTCAGTTTTGTAAAACCTTTTGGCTGGGCAAGAAATAAAAAATAACTGACGAACCATTTGAAAAACCTCAAAGTCATTCAGATTTCAGGTTTCTGCCCTGAGCCAAAGCATCAACTGCCCAAATCAAATCTCGAGCCCTCTTCCTTCCCACCCAGAGCTGGACCCAAATGCCTCACAGTCTCACTGTTTCCAATTCTTCTGCGCCAGCATATCTGTTAATGTCCCAAGTGGCTTCCTTTACAGCCGCGTGATCATCTGTGTATTATTAACTAACCGCAAATTAAAGTCATTACTTGGTGCTTAATTTTATGTAACATTTCTTTGTAATGTGTACAAAAGAAATTTGTTTTTAACAGGAGTTGGGTAAATAGCATGTGCCATGATTAATTAGGGAATATAATAGGTTTGTTGATTTGAAATTAAATGCAGTGTAATAATTTTCTTTAAAAATTATTTCTTAAATGACATTTCAAGGTGTGTGTCTTTCATTAAAAAAAAAAAAATGTAGGCATCCTGCATTGATTATTCTAATGTCCTATCTCAGGTATGTGTTGAACTTGCTAGAGAGCTCACTTTCATTTTTCTCAAAATCTATATATACTCTAAGAAACAGTAATAGTCAAAGAGTATTTCAAATCCTTTTTGGAACAAGACAGAGTGTAAATGAATAAACTAACAAACAAGAAAATCCTCCAATACTTTGAGATCAGTTATATTTCAGTACAGTTCATACCCCTCCAGCTTCTGTGCTCTTTCTCTTCTTTGTATAAACCAAGTGCTTTCCTGCCTCAGGGCCTTTGCACTTGTTCCTTCTGCCTAGCCCTAAGTATCACTCCTCCTGGGTCATCATGTGGCTTTTGAGAGGGACTTCTCTGGCCATCCAAACTAAGGAAGTCCCAGTCCCTATCATATCACTGCATTTAATGTTTTATTCACTGAACAAATCACTCTGTGATATTAACAGGCTAAGTTCATTGCTTTTCCTCCATCTCCTTCCATAGAATATAAGATACTCAAGGCAAAAACCTGTCTGCCTTGTCCTCCTTGTATATCTAACACCAAGAACAAGGCCTGGCACATTAGTGGGTGCTTAATAAATCTTTGTGAAATCAATGAGTGGATTACCTTACTTTCATAAGCCAATAATTATCACACCCCTACTGGACAGAAAGCATAACTGGCTTTCAGAGTTTTCTTAAGGGAACACAAAGAAAATTCAGTATTTGTTGCTTAGGCATGAGATACATTGCAAGCCCATGAAGAATTAAAATATGAACAAATTGATGGGAAATCAAGGAAGTGAAGGTTAGTTTAGTTGGTGCGAACACCAGCTGGGAAGCGAAGCCTTCAGTCAGTTGGCACCTTTTGACTTTATGAACTCAACACCAGTTGAACTGTTCCTATTAAAATGACTTAGCCAAGCCACTGTCTTTGGTGATAGTAAATTAAAAGATCTGAAGACTCTTACAATCACATGTTTACAACTGGATTCTTAGGGCTGATATGGTGTTTCACTGTATATAAGCAAGAGTTAAATCAGAGGCTGCTGTGATATCACCAGAATTTCTGTCCAAAAGAATAAAAATAAAAGGTATTAATTTCCATGTTAAATTTAATGCTATATTTCAGTTTTATCCTCAAAATACACCAAAGTTCCTCTTTCTCCCCAGAGTCCCACGCCTTTTAAAGGTGCAAATCTTACTCTACGTTACATCTGTATCAAACCATTGGGAACTAACACAGTGGTGTTAACAAGATCATATTCCTCAGTTGTGAGCGGAGTCTGGAAAATAGCTGTTTCCTGATTTTTTCTTAGTGTTCTTAGAGGGAACAGAAGTCTGTGTGGCTCACCATGCAATGAGCTGCACCTGCAGCATGCTCTGACTCCATCCCTGCCATTTACTGCGTCAGCTCGGGCAAGGTACTGAGTTTCTCTGAGTCCCCATTTGCTTATCTGCAGATTAGACTTAAGGGAACGCACAGGAATTCAATACCAACCATTTGTTTTCATATAATCATACGTGCCAATTCTTTTACTTTTTACTTTTGGATTTTAAGGTGTAATCTGGAAAGTTATCCTCATTCCAGGGTACAGATTAATTCACCCAGCGTTTCCACCCACCCCCAGTATTTTATATGTTTTATCCTTATACATAAGTTTCTCATCCATTTCAGAATTTGTCCTGAAACACAATAGAAGGAATGACTTCAATTTTATCTCTTTGTACATAGCCATCCAGCTATCCTAACACTTTTTATTAAAAGATCTGTTTTTCCTTAGACATTAGGGATGTCACTTTATCATATACTAAATCTTCACATGCAATTAGATCTACTTTTAAATTGTCTATTTTTTTCCATGCATCTGTTTATTCACCATTTATACCCAACTATTTTAACATTAGAGGTTCGTGATATGTTTTAGTATTATACCATTGCTCTTCTTTTTGAGAGATTTCCTAACTATTCTTTCATGTTTCCGCTTCCAAAGACATTCTATAATCAATTTGTCTAGCTCTAGGAAAATCTGGTGACATTTTTTATGGGGATTGCATTAAACGTTATATAAACATAGAAATAACTAAGATATTTATGATGTTGATTTTTCGGTGGACATGGTTTACCTTTCTAATTCTTTAAATCTAATTTTGTATCTTCATGAGGGTTTATAATTTTTCACACATGGATTTTGAACATTCCTTATTATATTTACACTGAGGGATTTTATAACATTTTATTTGATCAGACATGTGGCCTTTTATTTCATTATATCTTCTGTTTCTCTTTTATTTATTGATTCAGGAGTTGTGCTGTTATGGCAGTATTGGTATTGATATTCTGAAACCGTACATAGTGTAGGATAAAGCAAAAGTGTATACCTAGTGGTGTTGTTGAGAGGCGTGATTTTCCAGTTTGGGTGAGAGCAGATATAGCTGTTAAGATCAAAGAAGTAAAACTGTCATAGTTCTGAAAGTAAATCTGAAGTGGTAAAGTTAATTCACAGTGTGTTCTATGTTTATCCAGCACAGATTTTCTAGTTCTGTCCACTAAAAAGGCTGAGAAACACGGACCAACTAACAGCAATGAGCATCCCTAGAATCCTCATTGTGTCTCTAAACACTGTTCCCATCAGAAGGAACCAGCCTTCTTGAAAAGAGAGCTGATTCTAGATCCGAGGCAGGAAGTTAATTAAATGCATCTGGAATATCTTGTCATAGCAGGTAGCAAGGAAGCTATGAAAAACTACCAAGGTTCTGTCCAAAGGATTCAGGTACCAGCTTAAAGAGAATCCAACTAGCAAAAGATGGGCTATGTTGAGCATCAGTAGAATGTTAAACAAAATGAATTGAATTGAAACATATCAAGTATATTTAAATATATAAGCTCAGTATGATACCAAAAATCTAAACTCATTAATTGTCTTTAAAGAATGCTAGAGAACCAATTCATTGCACTAAAAGTCTGGTCTCAGAGTGATCACAGCCAAGGGTAACTTCTCTTTATAGAACGTTTTCAGCTAATAAATGAATAAGGAGTGGTAGAATGGGATATCACCATTTTGCAACCTTCTAATGAATTCGTGGCTCTGGACAATGAGCACCAACAAATGGCTGCTAACATCACCAGAGACAATGAGTCATCACATATCTCCTAAGAAGGATGCAAAACACCACTTAGGAAATATTCCTGACAAAACAATTGAACATTGCCCAGCCTCTAAATCTAGCCACCAGTCTACAGCTTACAATGATAAAGGAACACATTAAACAACATCAACAACACATTAAACAAGGACACAGCCAGAAAATTCCAAACTGTAGGAAATTCTAGAGCAGCCATAACAAAAAAACAAATTTTGAGGCAGGGCATGTGGCAGGGAAAGCTATACAATTGCATGGCACATGAACTTATTTACTTGAGGTAGGCAGAACCACATTCATGTTCTTAATAACATCACTGTAAATAGACTGGATTGAAGAGCTCTTAGTTTGCTTTGACAACACTTGAAGAACTAACCATTAGCTGCCCAGCAAGCTTTTCTCTTCCCTTCCAGGATCTTCTGCACCTTAGGGGGTAGGGGACAGTGTGTTGGTGACAATCAATGTAAAATAAAGTTGTGCTTGCCAAACCCTTCTCATCTCCTCCCAAAAGCAATAGGGGGATTTGGCTTATTCTTTATCTAAAGTCACTGAATACACAAGTAGGTTATCAAACAGAAAATAAGGGCACATTTCCATTGTAGATAATTCCCAAAGTTAAGAGTGGATGAACTTGGAGCTCAACTGTTCACTCCCCTCTTTGCTGATTGGAGGAAGGAATGCTAGCAATGAGGTGCACATCCTTGGTTCATTGAGACGGTGTGATGTCCTCAGTTCCTTTGTTTAAAAAACAATTTCCATATGGGGAGGTGGTGTTATAAGAGGCAAATCAAAGCAGCAAACAGCATTCAGTGGCCCTTTCCTCTTGAACTCCAAGGATCAGTCTAATTTGGTCAGCTTTACAGGCCAAGCAAACTCTATTGGGAGAGCAGAGGGTAGCAACGGGGGCAGAGAAATGAAAAGGCTTCTCTCCACAGCTGTGGATCAATTCAGATCTTGAATTCCTCCATGGTTACCTTTGTAGTGGAGGTAGATCTGGGGGAGTCCAGGTTTAAGACTCCATTTTCTGGCCAGTGCTGTAAGATGGCATAAACAGCCAATCCTTTCAAGGTGAGCCATGTGGACCTCATGTTCTTTTCTCATCACACACTCCATGGTTTACAGGCATCAGCAGCCTCTCCCTCAGTGCTCAGCCACTTCCTGGAAGTAAGAAGCCCTTCCTGGAAGATGGAAACAGCCAGTCCATCTTTAACTACTCCAGTGTTGAGAACATACTTGTCTGCCAAACTTAATGTCTGAACCAGTGTGGGAAATTGTGGATGCACCTGCAAAGTCAGACTTGGTCATGTCCTGACAGTAGCCCCAGGAGACCTTGTCAACGCTTTCATCTCCCACTTGTGGTCTGGCAACCTCCCAGGCTTAAATTTATCATGACAGTCATAGTATCCACTACAGTGACAGGAGCATTTCTGACCTCACTGATCACTTACTACTACCTATTCCTTGAAGGGCCTATCATTGTAGAGCCCAAAGAAAAAATCCATAGAGTTCCAAAAATCATGAGGATGTTCCCACTCTCCATCAGACCAACTCAGATCAGGTTGTGTCTGTGAACAAGGTGGACTAGCCCTGCATCCTTTTCTCACTGATAAAATGCTGTGTTTTGAAGCCATTTTTCTCATTCAGTATGTACAGTCGGTGGAAGAGAGAAACCATGGCCTATGTTGACTAAATGGTTGGGGGGCCCAGGTCCTTACCATTCCATTTCCAAGACATGGACTTGGCCAGTGTGTACAGCCTGTGCTGCTCTGTCCTCAGGACTGAGTCCTTGGGCCACGCAGCCTGGAAAAGACCCACCCACCAGTGGGTCTGAATGGAAGAAGCACGTGGGGAACCACTGCTCCAGGTCCGTGTGGCTTCAGCCAGGTGGGGAGCTGTGGCGCGTGAAGCGCTGGTGCTGGGTCTGCTCTGGGCTCCTTCAGAGCCCCTACAATCCCTTGCCACCCCAACCTGGCACGGAGAACACGCCCCAGGGCACCAACACCCTCCGCTTGGCCTCGAGGAGCCAGTGCAGCAGCGGCGGGCAACCAGGCCTTGCCCATCCCGGGTGCACCTGCCCAAACCGAGCCCGAGCACTGACTGCCTGGTGGCAGCACTGGAGGTGACACGAGGGCCAGGGTGCCCACAGCCCACAGCTCTCTCCCAGAGCCCTGCAACCTTCAAATCGACTGGAAACTGATCCTAATGAATTGGACTGGGCCTTGTTTGGATCATGAATCAAGCAAACAAACTGGTTGTGTTTAGTTCTGTTTTAGGGAAAGCAGGACCAGTGTGGCGTTCCTGGAAGCAGCTGGCATCGGCTGCAGAAATCACAGAGGAGCGTGTGTGCCGGGTGGAGGAACTGGGGAGGAGGAGGGAAAGGCCCAGTGAGCCAATGCACCACCTTCCCCACCTGTGTGGGACTCGTCACCATCTCATTTGTTATCCATTGTCTCCAGTCTGCTTCTCGGGGAAATATTTCAGGCTAAATAAAATCTCAGAATAGGGATCCGGAAAGAGATTAGCTATATTAAACCGTGCACTCCAGTTCAACTAGAGATAAAACAAGGGAGAAAGGAGACATATCTCCAAATTCAATTCTCCTATCTTCAGTTATGTTTTATGGAGAACTTCTGTCATTCACAAAAGAGATGTAGTTTCCCCAGGGGAGACAGCAGGTGTACATGTTCTCTCAAGGTTATTTAATTGCTGTCAGGAAGACATATGATTAACAAAATCAAATGCTGGAAATATGAAGTATAGACAATTTTAAAGTTGTTTATATAGTTGATTACAATATATCATACAACGAGTTTATTTGCCATAAACCTGCCTATCACAAACTGTCTTCACACCTGTGTGTCTGCACTAAACAATCTACTGCTTAGCTGTCTATAAAGTCTCCTCTGGGAGAATGGCCAGTGGCCAGAGCTCAAAGTAGTGTCCGCTGGTGACCTCTCTGGTCACCTTTACACACCAGGGGTTTTTGACCACCTCAGTCTGGGGCTGAGGCCTGCTGACCACAGCGTCCCCTGCTTTCAGGAGAGCCCTTTGAGCTCTACGACAGGACAACAGTGTGGAAATGATGGGCGTTTGGGTTCGTCACTGTCCTTTACGATTCAGCTCCCCATCGTGAGGCCCACGGTCTGTCATCTGTTGGTTACTGTTTGGGGATAAGTACAGAGCCGAGAGGAAGCGTTTAGACCGTGAAAGCCATTTGGCAGCATACGTTCATGTTTGTTGAATCTTAAAATTTAAAAAGGGACTTGAATTTTTATGGGTTGTTTTTTATTTCACTTTAAGTTACTTTTTATTACACGTTACCAAATATCAGTGTGGGACAGATTGGAAATTTAAAAAAAGAACTGATTCCTTATCACAGTTTGAGAAGCGCTGCTCTAGTGTTGGCCTTGGGCAGGCTGCCTCCCCAGGCTTCCCCGGCACTCTGACAGTTCCAAAGGGGCAGCCAGGGGCAAAGACATGGACCCCAAACATGGCCATCCCCAAGGGCCACTCAGTGGTGTAAAGCAAACATCTGATCTATTCCACATCTGTTAGGTTTATGCCAAAAGTAGGCAAATGAAACAACCAGTCCAGCTTGCCGTATAACTTCCAGGCCTTTCAGTCTTAGCGGAGGAGGAAGAGAGAGGAAAAGGAGGAGGACGAGGACGAAGAGGAAGAGAAGAAGTATTTAGGACTTATACAGAACTTACTGTGATCCAGGTGCTATCCTAAACACTTCACATATGCAAAACACCAAACCATCTTCCTCTCTTTGAAGTGACACATGCTCTAACCTGCACGTGCACACAAGGATCGATGGCATTGAGCCTGTTTACAGTGATGCCTTGGATAGCCATGAAAATCTGCTGACTGACACCTTATTAAACTATTTTAAGACATCATGTCAGATATACCAGATGTGCCAGTTATACCAGAGACAATTAAAGAATAGAAATTTAATACCCAGGAAGTAAGAGTTTGTGTCTAGATATCGGTCATAGAGAATATCTGGAAAAATTATTAGTACAAAAATAGTATTCGATTTTGGAATATGGAGATAGTTTGACTTATGTATTCATTTTTGTTGCTACATTTGGAAATTCTCAGGCTTGAGACAGAGATAACAGGTAAGAAGCAAAGAGACATTAGCGAGACCAAACCTTTTATCTACTAGTTTACTTTCCCCAAATAGGCTGAAACAATTCAGGCATTTCTGTGCTCCTTGCCCCAGAGTTAGTGTTTAAGAAATAATTGAATTTTATAGAGTCTGTATTTAACAATATGACAGGGGGTCTATTAACCCTTTTCCTCTAAGACTGAGTCTTCTTAGACTCTTTGTAAGGGAAGCTACTTTCTTTTTGTTAAATTTCAGATTAATATGAGCATACAAACATTTAGGTTACAATGTTTGCCTTTGTTAGGTAAGGTCCCTGCTGTAGTTGTGCTCCTCACTGAGGGGGTGTGCCATGTACCCCCAAATTGTTCTCACTGGGTGAGAGCTACTTTCTACTCCCTCCCATAATTTCTACAATAGCCAGAGTTATCCTGCTACTGTCCACAGCCAGATTCTTTGTTTGGCTTGGGGTGGTCAAAATCAAATTAATCGCACACAGATTTTCAGTGTATGTTTGTAGGGAGGGATTGTTCTTTCCGGGGAAACACCAATACCGACCAGGTTGGGGAACTTGCTCTCACCTCACCTTTCTGTGGCCTTTATCCTGCCTCCGGTTCTATGAACAAGCTAATACTTGACTCTGGGCACAGGGTATGGTTCAGGGAGGGAGATGTTTTTTCCCAACTGAGTAAAATCTCTTTTTCTTCCCACAAATTTAAAACATAGCACTAAAAGGGTGACGCTAAATTCCAATCAATTCACATGCACTGAAAGCTCATAACATTCCAGAGCCATGATTCCTGCCCTTAGGAGCTTTACCCTAATTAAGCATGAATCTCCAAAGCCCTTCACCACATTAATTCCCGTACCCTTTGAAATGAGGTCATAGTTGTGGGTCTCCCCCTAAAAGTGGAGGATCAGGAGGAGAGGAGGGCCAAGGCAAAGTGGCCAAGGACACAAGGTAAGCTAGTGAAAAGCCAGGAAGGGCATCTGCTATTTAGCAGGGTTATTTCCAGGACAGAAAGTCCCAACTCCCTTCTTCTGTCTTCCTTCCTTCCTTCCACCTTTCTTCCTTTCATTCTTTCCTGCCTCAGGTTTATTCGTACAAATAGTACAGGAGGTCTCCAGCCCCATGCAGACAACAGCTCAGGGGTCACACCAATCCTCTCACCTCACATTACCAGACAGAGGCCTCTAATCTGGAGCCTTGGTGGGAGCCTGGATACATCTGGGGGCCTGAGCTGGAGCCACAGTCACAGCCTGAGTCTTGATTTGGACCTTGGCCTTGGATTTTAACCAGCAGAGCCTGAATCCCTAGGTAATATAGGCATAAACGCATTTCCTGAATTTGGAGTGGGCAATGTAAGCAAGTTGTTTGAGTTTGTACTTGACACTCTGGAATCTTGGATTTGACCTCCCTGGGCTTTATGAAGCCCTTGACATCAGATCTTGTGCTCATGGCCTAGGTGCTATTAGCATACTTCTTCAGGGCCTTCTTATGCTTCTTGGCAAAGCATGCATTCCTTAGAAACCCAGAACCACCCACATAAGAGATTCACATCTTTGGGGCAGGTGTTTCTTCAGGCCCTTTGTGTCTCATTTCACCTTGTGCGTAGTGTGGTTCTTAGACATTGCTGTGTCTACATCATAGCCCAAGGTTCCCAAAGTTGCTAAGACCAGAAAAGCAAGCAGGTCCAATTTGTTTTTCTGTGTGCTATTTCTTATGTTTCTACACAGTAATCAGTAGCATAGCTCCTACTTTCAAAATTGTTATTTATCTTTCCAACAAGTTGATAAGACAAATATTAATATCTCCATTTCACTGATAAGAAAATCGAAACTGAAGAAGAATAAGTCTCTGCCCAAGGTCACTCCGAATCAGACCTAACTGGTCTTTTGCCTTCAAAGCCAGTGCCCTGTTGCCTTTGTAGTTGCCTTTCTGGTCTTTTCCTGATTTTTTTCTTTTGATGTTTCTTAGTCACCTCAAATTGAACTTATCTAAACCTGAACTCCTGATTATTATTTCAAGTCTATTCCTTCTTCTACTCTCCAAATAATAAGAAATTGGGAGTCATCTTTGATACCCTGTCTCTTTCCCTTTCCCATCTCCAGTCTGTCCCCAAGTCATTTTACTTCCAAACACCCCTCCTGCTACTTCTGTCTTTGCTGCCTGTTCCAGAACTCCAGACATTTGTTTGTTAAATAATCCTTGAAGTATAATGTGCCCAACTGGAGGATACCTGGAAGACAGAGGAATGGGTAGGCGAGCTAGATTTCCTCTTAAAAATAATGACTTTGAGAGGTTTCTTCAAAAGAATAGTAAGGAAAAACTAAGCTTGGGAATCACTACATTTGCTTTAATATGTTGGTTAGTATTAGTACAAGTAGTCACAGTCAAATCTTAAATTTCTGTTTTTAACTTCCCTAAGTGCAACTGAATTTCTTTCTGGAACAAAGCCGTTTAAATTAAATACATTGTAGTTTAAATAATTTAATAATTTAAAAAACTATTGCTTTAGATCAGTTATTTAGCTTTCCTCACATGAGCAGACTCTTAAAGATAGGCAAACAGATGTTGTTATAATTTACAGATGGAAAACTGACTTTCTGAGAGGCAGAGTGACTGGCCCACGGTCATGGTCATGCAGCTAAGACTAGAATCCAGAATCTCATGTCAACATGGGTGTTTTTTCCCGGTAGTCTCTGCTAACTTCTAGAACATACCCTCTCCTCATATTTTACTACTAAAATGCAGAAATTTCAAAATAGAGGACAACATGAGAAATTAACCAAAAGCCCAGGGCACACACACTATGGCTCAGAAACCAGAGTTGTCCATGTTCTTCCTCCTCCTTCTCCTCTTTTCCCCACCCCGCCTGTTGTCCTAGAGACTTTTTTTAAAAAAAGTGTGCTTTTTTTAAAAAAAAAAAAAGTCAGAAACAAAGCTCTTAAAAAGAAATTTTCTTTATTGGCCAAATCTTGGGGAGGAAAAGAAAGTTATAATGATATGTTTCCGCAATGCTCTTTCACACACTGATTTTCTTTGCCCTCTTTCATTAAGTGCCTGTCAATCTTGCTGAATCTTCACCCCTGAAAACACCTTCCACAATGCTATTTTCTCTTGTGCTCCTACTTGGAATCAGAATCATGTATTCTAAAGACATTCAAAAAGCAATTCAAAAGAATTTTTTAATTTACCATCTTATATAATTGGATTGGTCACTGCAAAAGAGAACCTTGTTGGCTCGGCACCTGTGGCTCAATTGGCTAAGGCGCTAGCCATGTACACCTAAGGTGGCGGGTTCGAATCCCCAGCCCGGGCCCACCAAACAACAATGATGGCTGCAACCAAAAAATGGCCGGGCGTTGTGGCGGGCGCCTGTGGTCCCAGCTACTTGGGAGGCAGAGGCAGGAGACT
>CAUYQV010088022.1:0-11510 GCA_963574575.1 Galagoides demidoff
AGAACGTTTTAAAACAATAACTGAGAAAATGACATGAAGGCTGTGTTGATCAGTTTGATGGAAGCATTTCGGATTGCATGTGAAAACCCCACACTGTACCCCAGAAGTGCATTAATGTACATAGTTACCATTCAATAAAAAAAAAATTTTAAATTAAAAATTATGCACATTCACACACAGGGAGAAGTTCGTAAATCATGAGTGTATAATTTGATTCATTACCACAATACCAGTTTCACCTTGTCATACATCTCCTCAGCTTGATCCTGAGTTTTGCAAGATACCTGATGAGTCAGTAAGAATGGTAGGTACAATTATAATAACTGTACATTGTTCACACAAAAAAACATTTAGAATGTCTGAAAGACGCTATTATAAATTCAATTCAGCAGGAAAGGTCTGAAAGATGCTATTATAAATTCCAGTCATGAGGCAAGGCAATTGAACCAGTTTTTCATTTATTAGGCTTATTTATACTAAACAAAGTTTGTTGGTTTGTCAGAGAAGTATACTTAATTCTGGGTCACCCTGGGGAAGAGTGCCATGGTGTCATCGTAGCTCATGGCAACCTCAAACTCTAGGACTCAAGAGATCCTCTTGCCCAGCCTTCTGAGTAGCTAGGACTATAGGTGCCCACCACAATGCGTGGCTAATTTTTCTACTTTTAGTAGAGATGGTCTTGCTCTTGCTCAGGCTGGTCTTGAACTCCTGAGCTCAAGGGATCCACCTGCCTTGGCCTCCCAGAGTGCTAGGATTACAGGTGTGAGCCACCATGCCCAGCCCTAAACCAAGTTTTTAGAGAGAAATGGGAAGACTTTAATTCAAGCTATCAATGCCTTTTCTGAAGAACTATAAGTTAGAAAATATAACAAAAAATCATCTTTTACTCTTTTCCAAACTCAAAGTTCTTTTAATAAACCAGCCTTTTAAAGATTTTTAAAGCTATCGCTAAAAAAGGCACTTAGAATAGGAGACAGAAGATAGTAGTTCTTCAGAACATGAGAAAAGAGAATATAATCTGACCTACTGAACATAGGAGAGAATCTAGGGTAGCTGGATGGAATTACCTGATATCAGAAGACTCTGGATAAATCCCCAGGTATGTTAAAAATTGAATGCAAGTATAGAATCCAAAAGAGATTAAGGCCTGGAGTAGCCTCTTTGCAAATACTATTAGAATTTTTGGCTAAGAGAACTCTTCCTTCATAATCACATACTATTTCTTTTTGCCTATACTTCTCCAGTTATCTTTTATGATAGTCACTTAACTAGGAACAAAATCCAACCTAGTAATACTAGAACTGTTCCAACTCCCGATTGTCCATTTCATTGGCTATATCCTTTCCTACCACCACTGTACATATGTTCTGGGCCAGACAGTGAACTTTAGATAATCCCCAAATTATTAACGAGATAGGTACTGTAGGCTTGTCCTTAGGTTGGAAAAGATACATTTACCTATCACCTGTAATAGCCTCTGTTCGTAAGTGCAAGTCAAATATTAGTCAATGTTCATAACTTGGGGACTTACTGTAACAGCTTCCCTTCATAAGTGTGAGTTGCATGTAAATTGGTTGGTTGTTAACTCAGGGATTGCCTGTACTCTCAAACTTTTCTGCTTGTCATGTATATATCAGGGACAAAAGCAATTTAAGTTTTGGGGAAATGATATGCTCATGATCTGGAAAAATTGTTCAATAAAATCTTAACCATTCCTGGCTCAGTGCCCATAGCTCATGGAGTAGAGCACCAGCCACATACACCAAAGCTGGTGGGTTCGAGTCTGGTCTGGACCAGCTAAACAACAATGACTAAACTGCAGCCAAAAAAAGTAGCCGAGTGTTATGGCAGGTGCCTGTGGTCCTAGCTACTCCAGAGGCTGAGGCAAGAGGATCACTTAAGCCTAAGAGTTAGAGGCTGCTGTGAGCTGTGACACCATGGAACTTTACCTAGGGCAAAATAGTGAGACTCTGTCTCAAAAAAAAAAAAAAGTCTTAACCATTTCTGATCCAAATATAACATTTTTATAAATAGAAAAGACTAATTTTGTGCACTGTAAATAAATATCCAGGCTCAGCGCCTGTGGCTCAAGTGGCTAAGGCTCCAGCCACGTACACTCAAGGTGGCAGGTTCGAATCCAGCCTGGGCCACCAAACAACAATGACAGCTGCAACCAAAAAATAGCCTGGCATTGTGGTGGGCACCTGTGGTCTCAACTACTCGGGAGGCTGAGGCAAAAGACTCGCTTGAGCCCAGGAGTTGGAGATTGCTGTGAGCTGTGATGCCATGGCACCCTACCCAGGGGAACAGCTTGAGGCTCCTATCTCAAAAAATAAATAAATAAATAAATATCCAGTATAAAAGTATAGAGAGAGAAAAGGAAACAGAAAACAGCTCCACTGTCACAAGGCTAGGACCATGGTGATCAGATTTCTGTTTATGCCAAGCCATTTACTTAACAAATACATATTTATTGAGTACCTAGGGTGTTAGGTACTGTTTCAACACATAAATTCACTCAAAGGAATGAAAATTAAGGACTATTGTAAGTCCTTAACATAGAAGGAGCAAAAATGGACTATTACAATTTCTTCAACTAATACTCTGAATCTTTTATAAGCAAACAAGTCGTATCACGTACTTTCCTAACTCTGGACTTGCTGGTAGCTTATAGCTGCTTTGTGCATATTCAAACTGCTAACAGTTCAGCAGTGTACAATGAAAATAAGCCTCAAATTACAAGATACACACACACAAAATGGTTGCTAACATATTCCAAAGTACTTATTAACCCCACTCGTAATTAAAGTTGTATAAAGAGAAACTAAAGATACCATTTTTATGTATTAAGTAAAGAAAAAAAATTAAAAACTGCTAGTAGTAGTAGATCAGTGGTAGGGGGTCAAGCATGCCAAGCATTCCTCCATACCTCTTATTCATGGGAGCTTAGGTTGATGTATTTTTTATAAAAATATACAGACCCTTTAAGTAAAGAATTCCACTGCTAGGAATTCATCCTACAAGTACACTGGCAATGAGAATGCAAGGATATAAATACAGGATGTTCGCTGCAACACAACTGTTAACAGTCACACACCTGGAAATAACCTAAATGCTAATGAATAGGGGATTTGGCCAAGTACATTTATAGTGTAAGAGAACAACAGAATACTATTCCACCACAAACAAATGAGACAGATTTTTATGTATTGACATGAGATGTTTGAAATAAAATGTTAAGTAATAAAAGTCTATGTAAGAGAATAGTCTGTATACTACAACCCCACTGAAGAAAATCTATAAAAATTTCTAGAATTCCCAAGAAATTGTCAATAGCAAGTACTTTGGGAGAGTGGAGGTGAGTTGACAGTAAGAAGAAATACTTCAAAGGACTTTTACTTTCTTTATATGTTAACTTTTGTATTCTGGGCTCGGCGCCTGTGGCTCAAGTGGCTAAGGCGCCAGCCACGCACACCCAAGGTGGCAGGTTCAAATCCAGCCCAGGCCACCAAACAACGACAGCTGCAACCAAAAAAAAAAAAAAAAATAGCGGGTGTTGTGGTGGGTGCCTGTGGTCCCAGGTTCTCAGGAGGCTGAGGCAGGAGACTTGTTTGAGCCCTGGAGTTGGAGGTTGCTGTGAGCTGTGATGCCATGGCACTCTACCCAGGGGGACAGCTTGAGGCTCCTGTCTCAAAAAAATAAATTAATAAATAAAAAGTCACAAATTTATATCATTTCCCCTATAAAACAAACTTATACATGCACTGTAGTTATAATCTGACATAGTGCTATTAAAACAGACTTAATTTTTTATGCTTTAGAATTCTGCTTGACCATCTTTTGTAGCTCCAGAGATTTTTGCATATACTTCATAAGTCTGTATTTGACATGGCCTTTAGTATCACTATGCTCTAAATCTTAAGATGGTTAGGAACAGAATCCCAGCTTTCAGACCCACTGCTGGTCTCCTTAGCACTGTGAACCACATTTTGAAACCTTCTTCACTTTTGCTGTTCACTAGCCTCCCTCTAAACTAACTCTGAGATATGCAAGGAGGAGCATGAGTTGGTTGTGCTCAGGACACCCCTTAGCTCTGCTTCCTTGATGTCCCCTGTGATCCATGTCTGCAAGCTAGATAGCTGTGCTTGATCATGTCCTTTGGCTCCTGTTTAGCATGCTGTTCAAAACTGATGCTGTCTGGGCTTTGTAGCATCTGCCCACTCCATGAAGACGTCTGTAGACAAGAAGATGGTGGACAATTTGACCAAGAAATAGGCCTATGCCTCCATGGCCAAGTGCCTGAATGTCTGTGCTCTGGTCCTTGGCATCCTTGTGACCATTATACTCATCATGAGACTTTTACCTCTAGCTTGGTGATAACCTGCTAAGCATTTTCTCAGATGATAAAAGATCTTGAAGGCCAGTAGTAGTGTCTGTGTGCTGTGCCATTTGCTGTTGGCCCTCCCCACCCCACCCTACCCCCGGATTCCACCCCTTTATACTGCAGTTTATACTCTCACATCTGTCTGTAGTGGGATTCAATAAAGAGTACGTGTTCTTGGGAAACAAAACTTAAGATTTAACTGGAAATTACATATAGAACATAGAAACAAGATGTTGTGCACTTTTCTGTTTGTCATATTAATTCATTACTACCTACTTTAAAGGGTCGTAGTATTCACTGCTGATAACATGTAACCCGATTTCTGAAGAGGGGAGATGAAATTGAGTATGTTGTTGCTGATGTATAATTGTTCTAACTTCACAGTAAATTTGAATGACCCCCATGGTTAGGTTTTTACTCTAAAAGGCTGAATACACAGGAACTGTTGATTAATAAAGTAATAGTCAAAAATAGATTTGAACATTGAATATCTATTTTTTTCCTTTTACTACCAGAGAAAACATGGATATGAGGAAAAGAGTCATCAAATTGTCTACCTTGATTGTTAAAAAGTGAAAGTAAATTCATTGGCAGTGATCTCAAGTGTCTAGGGGTAGCTGAGTATAATAATACATCCCATTAAATATTGTATATGTGACTGCTACCAAATTTATACAGTCCTAGGTAGAAGTATCATTTAATTCCTTATTTTTCCATTCAGTTTATTATTTTGTTAGTCCTTATTTTTGGACTAACAAAATAATAGATAATAATTATGATAATTATGGACTAGAATAGCTGCATTATATAGATTCCTCTAAGTATCTCAAAATAGAAGGAGCTTTTACAAATAAATACTAGTCCTTATTGGTAAGAAGTATATTAAGCATTGCTTTTGTGCTGTGTGTCCTATGAAAGAACCAACAAATGCTTATTTACTGAAGTATGTATAACTTTAAATGTGAGGTCCTAAGTTCTTTTTTTTATTTTTATTTTTATTTTTTTTTTGGAGACAGAGTCTCACTTTGTCGCCCTTGGTAGAGTGCTGTGATGTCACAGCTCACAGCAAACTCAAGCTCTTGGGCTTAGGCTATTCTGTTGCCTCAGCCTCCCAAGTAGTTGGAACTAACTTCAGGCACCTGCCACAACACCTGGCTGTTTTTGTCCCATACAAAAACTATATTGCATACCTCCCAAAATATTGTTACTGTGACCATTTACTAAGTTACTGACTGAAAATGAGATGCTTTTATCATCCTAAATATCAGTGTAATTAAAGATGTAAAGAGAGTTTATATCTTTTTTGGTTTTTTTTTTTTAGAGAAACAGAGTCTCAAGTCATCCCCCTGAGTAGAGTGCTGTGACATCACAGCTTACAGCAACTTCAAATTCTTGGGCTCAAGAGATTCTCTTGCCTCAGCTGCCCAAGTAGCTGAGATTACAGGTGCCCACCACAATGCCCGGCTATTTTCTGATTGTAGTTGTCATTGTTTTTTGGTGGGCCCCGGGCTGGATTTGAACCTGCCGGCTCCCATGTATGTGGCTGGCAGTCTTAGCTACCTGAGCTACAGGTGCCAAGCTGAGAGTTTGTATCTTGAGAAACTTTATGTAACAAAATCTGTATACAAAGCTTACATATTGTTACTGATATATTAATTTGTTGCCATAAAGAAAAGCAGAATTAGATGTTAAAATATTGGCACAGAACTGAGTATTTAAATATCAGCAAGTCTGAGGGTTGTCTTTGGGAGATTGGGACACAGCCTGGCTTTAATCTCATTTAACCCCTTTAGGCTCATTGGCACTTTCAGTTATACACGTTGTCTCATATACAAGGTCTGACAGTTAAGTTTGCAAACTTGTCCTAGAAATAGTGCTTTAAAGAGTAAACTAGGTGCTGGTGTCGGTGTATAGCTTCCCAAGGAGAGTACTTTGAAGGTGACTGTGATGATACTCACAACTGAGATATATAGCACTTTTTCTAGGGTGAGTTTGTGAACTTAATTGTCTGACCTCATTTTGATACTCTGGGATTTATAACAGGCTGTATCTGTAGCTTGAGAGTGGAGGCACTTTATTACTACTATTGCAGTGCTTCCCGTGTGCCAGACAGAAAGAGCTTATTCCATGAAGGGTGTACCAGTCAGGATTAGATCAATAAGAAAGCCATTTCAGAGAAGGAAAATATACACATTCAGATCACAAAGGAATAGCTTAGTTTCAGTTAATGTCAGTATTTCTTCAACTGTAATAGGCCAGTGGCCTCATAGAAAACTACACTTTTCAAAACAGGAGTATGATCAGATTAATGTTGGTAATACTTAACATTTTTTTAGGGTGTGTGTGACATTTTTTATTAGGCCAATAATGAAATACTTGTCAAAACAGGAGTTTTGTCTTAGATTGGCATTTTTATGTTGCCTCTCACATACAAAGGATCAGTATAGTTTTTAAGTCAGAAAAGAGATTTTGGTTGGATGCAATGGCTCACTCCTGTAATCCCAGCACTTGGGAAGCCGAGGTGGGAGGATCCCTTGAGCCCAGGAGTTTGAAAATAGCCTGAGAAACAGTAAGTAAGACTCATCTCTACAAAAAAATAGAAAATTCAGCTGTGTATGAGGGCATGCACATCTCTATAGTCTGAGCTACTGAGGAGGCTGAAGCAGGAGGATCACTTGAGCCCAGGAGTTTGAGGTTGCAGTGAGCTATGAGGAAAGTATTTTCATTATTTAGAGAAGGGTATTCCATTCAAATAGTTTTTAATTGTTGTATTTCCAAGTAGCAGAATTAAAAGATATGAAAGAGGAAATAGTTTTAGCCCTGGAGATGGAAAAAGGTGATAATATCTCATGCTTTTTAAGCTGATTATAAGCAAACAACATTCTAAGCTAGTTTTTGAATACCCAGTATAAGATGATGTCTTTGGTTTGCTACTGTGCTTTTAGAAGTGGCTGCAGAGAATAATCTGGTTCTACTGAGAACTCGTAGCACGTGCTAAAGTCATGAATGTTCTGTATCCTGGACGGGTGTTTTCAGTATCATGCTTTTTTCTTTTCCCTTCACAGAAACGATAGATAATTCCCAAGGAGCTTACCAGGAGGCATTTGATATAAGCAAGAAAGAGATGCAACCCACACACCCAATCCGCCTGGGGTTGGCTCTTAACTTTTCTGTATTTTACTACGAGATCCTTAATAACCCAGAGCTTGCCTGTACGCTGGCTAAAACGGTAAGAAGTGCATGTAGAAAATACTCTTCTTTGGTTAAGGTTATTTGAGATACTGGGTATATTAATGTATAGTTATTTTACTTGGAAACCCAGTGATAATTTCTACTGTATTTATTTTGATTTTTTTTTTTTTTTTAGACAGAGTCTCATTATGCCACCCTTGATAGAGTGCTGTGGCATCACAGCTCATAGCAACTCAAACTTCTTGGGCTGGGCTTAAGTGATTCCCTTGCCTCAGCCTCCCAACTAGTGGGACTACAGGTGCCCACCACAACGCAAAAAAAAAAAAAAAAAACAACAATTTTTTTTTGTTGTAGTTGTCACTGTTGTTTTAGCAGGCCCAGGGCTGAGTTTGAACCTGCCAGCCCCTGTGTGTGTGTGTGGCTATTGTCCTAACCACTGAGATACGGGCACTGAGCCCTTTTTTTTTTTTTTTTTTTTTTTAAGCCACTGCGACTGCCAACCTCTCTGCCCTTCACAACATTTACTTTTCCCTCACTATGATTATATATATTAGTATCAGTCTAAAGAGCATGTTGGGCAGAGTAATAAAGTATAAATAACTTTTAAGAAGGAAACAAAAGATTGGAAAGTAATGCCTGCTGGTTTTTAATCACTAGAATAGCTGTATTATATACATTCCTCAAAGTATCTCAAAATGGAAGGAGCTTTTACAAATAAATACTAGTCCTTATTGGTAAGAAGTGTATTAAGCATTGCTTCTGTGCTGTGTATCCTATGAAAGAACCAATAAAAGCTTATTTACTGAAGTATGTATAACTTTAAATGTGAGGTCCTAAGTTCTTTTTTTTATTTTTATTTTTTTTAGAGACAGAGTCTCACTTTGTCACATTTGGTAGGGTGACATGGTGTCACAGCTCACAGCAAACTCAAGCTCTTGGGCTTAGGCAATTCTCTTGCCTCAGCCTCCTGAGTGAGCTGGGACTACAGGCGCCTGCCACAATGCCCAGCTATTTTTTGTTGCAGTTTGGCTGGGGCTGGGTTCAAACCTGCCACCCTTGGTATATGGGGTTGGTGCCCTACCCACTGAGCCATAGGCCCCACCCAAGGTCCTAAGTTCTTAAACTGAGAGTCTGAGGGAATGGTTGCATTGAATTTGTTGTTAATTGATAGTAGAACATAAGGTAGATATTCGCCTGTTTTGTAAAAGTGGTTTGTAATTATAGATTAACTAGATTCTGTTGATGCAAATATTATTTACCCATGGATATTAATATTTATCAGGCTTTCGATGAGGCCATTGCAGAACTGGATACACTGAATGAAGACTCATACAAAGACAGCACCCTCATCATGCAGTTGCTTAGGGACAACCTAACAGTGAGTTGCTCATTCTTTATTTTCCTTTTTAGGAATGAAAGTATTTCTATTTTATTTAGGGGTCTTTATCTTTTAGGGCAGTTATAGAAGAGCTACAGTTTCTTAGAAAATGAATATATAGGCCAGGCGTGGTGGCTCATGCCTGTAATCCTAGCACTCTGGGAGGCCGAGTCAGATGGATTGCTTGAGATCACAAGTTCCAGACCAGCCTGAGCAAAAGCGAGACCACATCTCTACTAAAAACAGAAAAACTGAGTCAAGAGGATCGCTTGAGCCCAGAGCTGGAGATTGCTGTGAGCTATGACGCCATGGCACTCTACCCAGGGTGACAGTTTGAGACTCTGTCTTGAAAAAAAAAAAAGAAAATGAATATATAGATACTTAAGTAAAAGTATTGAGTACTTCTTAGTATTTTGTATGGGACAATCACTATTTTGAAGACAGGTTTTGATGCCAGTTGAATACTTCCTGAGAAGGTACCAAGATTGTTAGAACTCAGAATATTAATATGATGTATTTCATTGGAATGAAGATGTTGAAAAATAATGTTAATAGAGAGAGCTTTGAAGTTTCAGTATTTTTTTTTTTTAATTTGAGCATGTTAACTATAACAGGTTAAGGACTATCTAGGTATCTGAACTTTCTTAAAATTGCTTGAAGCACCTTGTTTTAACCAAAGTTTACTTTGTGAATTGTGCGTGGTGTTCTACAAGCATTTGATACAGAGTAAAGCTATACCTAAATGTACATTTCTGCTTCTGAGCCAAGACCTCTGTACTGTTTTTCCTTTTCTTTTTCTCCCTACTTCTTGGGTAGGTGTTGATTAGGAAGTAATTAAGAAAAAGCACTGTTTGAGCTTTGCTTTAGCATTTTTTTTATAGGTTCAGGTAAATTTGATAGGTAAAGTCTTAGACTTAACAGAATGTAAAAGATGGGAATATATCTTTTAATATAAATAGAGTCTTTTTAGCCTCATAGTTTGTTGCTTTATCTTTTACTAGATAGGATTTTTTCTTTTTATATTACCATCATGTCTCTTCAACTTTGCTGAACAGGGAAATTATATATCCACTGGAAGGGAAATGAAAACAGCTGGGTTTCTAGCAGTGAGAGATCCTTGAGTTGTGAGGGGACAGTAGAAGATAATCAGAGCACATGCAAGTTCAAGAAAAAAGCAACTGGGTGTTTACACTTCTTCCCAATTATACCTTGGAAGTAACTATCTTATAACTAATCTTGTTTTGTTTTCTGTCTTATGGAGATCTTCAGGGGCTTATGGAGTTTTTCATTTTATTTATTTTTGTATCTTAATAACTTACAGATCATATAAGATGCTGGCTTTTCTAAAATTTGCAGTTCAGTGGTGTTTGGTGTTTTCTAATGAAATGTATGTATGAACTGATTATAATCAATAAATACCCATTCTGCACTTGATCTTCCCATATTAAAATTAGATCCTTGGAGATCAGTTATGGTAATTTTAATATCCTACCAAATTTAAGAACCCTCTTTGTATGCACACATATACACACATTGCTTCCCCATAGCTTCCACCACCCATGTCTCTTCAATTCTTAAAGCAACACAAAATAAAGCTGCTGGCTTTTTTTTTTTTTTTTTTTTTTTGAGACGAAGCCTCAAGCTATCCCCCCTGGGTAGAGTGCCATGGCATCACGGCTTATAGCAACCTCCAACTCCTGGGCTCAAGCGAGTCTCCTGCCTCCACCTCCCAAGTAGCCGGGACCACAAGCGCCCGCCACAACGCCGGGCCTTTTTTGGTTGCAGCCATCATTGTTGTTTGGCGAGCCCAGGCTGGGGATTCGAACCCGCCACCTGAGGTGTACATGGCTGGCGCCTTAGCCAATTGAGCCACAGGCGCCGAGCCGCTGTGACTATTTTATGTTAGCCCTTCACATACTTGGAAATTGTTACCATGGCCATGGTTTTCCCTTCCCTGTAAAAATTGTTGGCCTTACTAATTTAGTAAATTATATCATAGTAATGCTTTCAAGAAGGACAGTTAGCTGCTGAGAATGGAGAAAGCATTAGATTCTAAGGAGGTACCCTTGTTTATTCTGAAGTTACAGTGCTTTTTAAATAAAAAGTAAGCTGTGAAAACATACTCCAAGGTGTGTATATGTATGTCATTTTATAAGTGTGTAGTGAAAAGTTGGCAAGGAGAAACTGGGAAGGGTGATGGTATTTGGGGATTTGAGAGAGAAAACTTTCCAGTCTTAGTCAGCACCTTTATTCTTTCAGGAATTTACTGCTCTCAGAATTACATTTTGATAAAACAGTAGGCTTGATGTAATTGTCTAATCTAGGAATAGTAATGTGGTGCAATTCTTTTTTTCTAGCTATGGACATCAGACAGTGCAGGAGAAGAATGTGATGCAGCAGAAGGGGCTGAAAACTAAATGCCTACAGGGTGTCATCCTTCTTCCCTTCAAGAACCCTTTTTACACATCTCCATTCCTTATTCCACTTGGATTTCCTATAGCAAAGAAACCCATTCATGTGTATGGAATCAACTGTTTATGGTCTTTTCACACTGCA
>CAUYQV010088024.1:0-29733 GCA_963574575.1 Galagoides demidoff
AGGAGTTGGAGGTTGCTATGTGCTGTGATGCCATGGCAATCTACCCAGGGGGATATTTTGAGGCTCCGTATAAAAAAAAAAAAAAAAAAAAAAAAAAAAGAACTTCCATAGTTTTTACCAAAACCAGGACAAGGTAATAAGTTAGAATTTCCAATAAAAAAAGACTCTTATACAGAAAGTAGAGTCATTCTAGTGAATAAAAACAACGACCCAGAAAGAAACTGGTACTTTTTAGAAGGTTTTTCCAGAGATAACTGGCTCATTCTGTCTTAAATTCTTCTGATTACAGTAAGAAATGAGCACATGATGCAGAAGATAAATGTGGCTGAGAAATAGATAAAAGTTATTTCTCACATCTAAGGGCCACAAGTTAAATGTTCCAATAATATATGTTCAATTCGCAACACAAAGTAACTTAAAGAATTAACATCTCTGGTTAAAACTGTGGCCAAGTTTGAAAACTTCCTAGTTTTTATCTTTCAACCTTCAAGACTGAATTCTCAGTCTTAACTATTGAAGATGACGCAATGTCACTATTATAAAATATTGAGCTGCATCAAACTTTAAAACAGAAGTTAAGCAGCAGTCGCTCCTATTTAAAAATAATCATAAAGCAAATCTCTTTCCTTCTTAGGTCAGAGGTTCTTACAAATAATAGAAGAATCTTTGTATACCACTAGACATATTTCATAAAAAAATTTTTATTTGCTTATCATTAAAATTGTTGAGATGGTTATTAGGAATTCATTTTGACTACTTAGGCACTAAGAAAATAATCTAAAATGGACATAAGTTGCTTCTGATATCCTTTTTCTAAGTACTTCTTTTAAGTATTCAAAATCAAGAGTAACAAATAAAGGCTAGTCAAATTAAAAATATATTTGGGCACAGAAAAAACATGCATATAACTAAGGTCTGAAAAAGTTATCGTATCTATAATAAATAGAGGATACGTATTTAAAAGAAAATCAAATGTATTTATTACACACTGGAATGGGATGACACTCGTTATTCCTAAAAAAACAAACATATTTGTAAAAAGAAAATAACCTTCTAAGTCAAACTCATCAGATTATTATACATCAAATTGTTTCACCTAGATATTATATAATGGGAAGTATGAAAACTAAAGTAATAGACAAAAAGGTAATTTATAATTTAAGTTTTTTTCCTTTTCATATGTATATATTAATGATTTACTGTATGTAAAGTATGATTTTGATTATGTCTTTTTTTTTTTTGAGACAGTGTCTTACTTTGTCACCCTTGGTAGAGTCCTATGGCATCACAGCTCACAGCAACCTCTAACTCTTGGACTTAAGCAATTCTCTTGCCTTAGTCTCCCAAGTAGCTGGGACTATAGGTGCCTGCCACAACACCCAGTTACATTTTTGGTTGCAGTTGTCATTGTTTGGTAGGCCTGAGCTGGATTTGAATCTGCCAGCTTTGGTGTATGTGACTGGTGCCCTTAGCCACTGAGCTATAGGCACTGAGCCAATTTTGATTATATCTTGAGAGTATTGTTCCTAGAAAAATATATCTTTAAGATTATATTTTATAATTCAAATTTTTTTTATGCATTCAAAATGATGTGAAATAAATTTCAAGGTTAAAGTTAAAGGTTAAATTCATTCAAAGACTATGACAGAAGACCTGACAGAAATTCATACATTAAAGATCTATCAGAAGCAGCAGCATGAGAAGTTATAAAAACTGGATTTGAGTCCAGGCTCTGACAATAAGCAAACTTAATTACTTTAGGCAAGTATTTTTATTAACATTTTGAATTTCATATTCCTGATTTGAAAAAAGAAAACAAAAGAATTGTATTACCAAATCTCTAAGGTTACCAACTACTTTTTAGAAGTCTATGAATTATATTTATAATGGATTCCTTCAATAGGAGGAAATTAGCATTGTGTTCTCTACAATTCACATCAGTATGTGAAAGGCACTTCTAGCTGAAAATACCTCTGGACAAACATTTTTGAAGTATTTAGACAATGAACTTATTTTACTAGGGGTTACCAAATTCGTAAAACTTTGTAAAAAGCTAGAAAATGAACAGAAATCCAGCTATTTCTCAGTATCCAAGTAAACTGAAATTGTTTTTCCAGATTACTCTGAATAAGTTTCTACTGAAATAAAATTCCTTTTAATTCAAGCCTAGATCTTATGTTTTAAATTTCAAAAGACTACCACAAAATGACAAAATACCAAAAAGTGACAAAATGAACATCTGTAGAGGATCTCTGATCCTCTTTCCCAAAGCACCAGAAAGGATTCACTCTGGAATTTCCTTATCCACTTGGCTGCTCACTATAATTTAGGGCATCTTTATCCACAAGTGAGTAGTTATTTTCATACATACATGTGGTTCTTTTTAATAGAGCCCATTGGTAATGCACCTTCTGAAATGAGACAAAACTGTTTAATTGGGCTTCTTTCCTTCCCAAGGAAGACTGGTTTAATAGAATCCTTTGTGACTTAGCTATTAACTTAATTTTTCTCCCTATAGCCACAAACTCAGCTTTCAGTGTATAAAACTTCTAGGCAAGCTTCTGACAGGGGAATGTTGGGGTACAAAAACTGACTGCCCTCACCTTCCTATAATCTCATCCTCCTGCTTCCTGAGTCCATTCATTCTCCCTAATAATTTACTGTCCCAAAAGAATTGTCTACATTCCCTATTTCCCCTCTCACATATGAAAAAGGGTATATGAGTTTCTATATTATACTGAGTAATTTGGTAATCACTCTGATTCCCATCCCTGCTCCCCAGGCACATTAATAAATCTACATGCTTTTCTTCTATTAAAATCTGTTTTTGCAGGTTTTTAGTGAACCTTCAGAAGACAAAGGAAAATTCTTCCCTTTGCCTCTACAATACTCTTTCTATACATAAATGATCTATTAAATTAACATAGGTTTTAAAGAACCAAAATAAAGAATTGTATTGTTCTTTTAAGGCTTAAGAGAAAAGGGTACAAGGTCATTATGTTTAAAGAATTAGATTTAATATTTATTGTCCCTTAGTACAGAACCCTATATAAGGAAGATTTTTTTTTTTAAAGAAGTGGAGTATTCAACTAATGGAATAGGTTGTCTTTAAATTTTACATGTCACATTATTGAATACTTTTAAACTAGTCTTAGATGTTCTCTATCTGGAACTGCATTAAAATAGAAACTTTCCACTAAAAACTATTTTGAATCTTTTGAATTGTGAATCAAGTAATGCATTTCCTGTACAAATCAAATATATATTTCTCTTTTTACAATAACTTGTATGCATATGCAACTGAAAAAAAAGCACAGTAAGTGAAGTTCCTAAAAAAACAGGCATAAAATATATTAAGAAAAAACAAGAAAAAAAAACCAGAATTAGCACAGCCTAAAAAAAAAAGCAAGATCTAAAGTTTGCACATGCATTCATTTCCAAAAATTACAATAAGCAAAGAATGCCCAAGTGATGGTAGTAAATTGTTTCACAAGGATAACTAAACTGTGAAATAAACAAGGCCTTGTGAAAACTGCTGAAATGAGCCCCACAACTGTTTGCCAATGAGATGTCTGTAAAGCCATTCAAATATAAATTCAGCATTCTTAAATAACTCCCACCAAAGAATTACTAATTAATGTTATTTGTGTTGTTATTTCATATTCATTTGACCAAAAGTGTAAAAATGTATAAGGAAAGACCCCTAATGGGCACTTAACATTTTTCTTATTTCAAGGATAAGTCAATATAAGCTTTTAAATTTGATAAGTTCAAGGAAGCATCTTTTTACAAAATAAAAGGAGGAAAATCAAATATCGTACAAACAAAAGTTTAGTTTCAAGACAGAATATGCCAAATTGGCTAACTAAAATATTAATTCCTGGCTTCCCAATGACAAAAGTCATATCATATTAGGTGTGATTAAAAGTTGCCGTGAAACAAGCAGCTCAACAAAACAATGAATTTATGTCTTGACCTTAAAGTTTAATGTATGTAAAGGCTGGATTTATGTCAATAAGTAAAATACAGAGTATTTACTTAGGGAAAAAGGTTAGGAGGTACTAAAGTCCACTCACCAACAAGTATACTGCTGACATAAACTGGCTGTATAAAGTGACTCAGCAATGCTCCCTGTACACCAAGCACTTCCCATCTTGTCAATTTGTCACTTGAGGACATACTGCTTACTCTATTAACAACATCTGCTGGACAGTAAACAGTCAGATAAATTTTTCCTTCAACAGCCACATGGAGACTCAGTTCTTCGTTGGCTTCAAATGCAGATATAGAATGTGGATTCA
This sequence comes from Galagoides demidoff, assembly GCA_963574575.1. Taxonomy (NCBI): domain Eukaryota; kingdom Metazoa; phylum Chordata; class Mammalia; order Primates; family Galagidae; genus Galagoides; species Galagoides demidoff. The sequence goes on from CAUYQV010088024.1 coordinate 4,302, forward strand.
GACGTCTGGGGAAAGAAAAAAAGTTTCTTCTTTAAAAAAAAGTTGACAGAGTAAAATCTACATGTACCTCAGATTTATTCTCTAAAATGTTTAACTTACAAGTAGAAATTTATTTTCAATAACAAATATAGATATAAGCACAAAGCAAGGTTAGGAATGGAGTGACTTTATTCTACAAGATTAATAAAAAATAGAAATTAACCATATTTAGAATTCCAGCATAGGTACTTTTCATAATTTCATCTTTCCTATATCCCTTAAAAAAAAAATCAAAAGAAAAACTAATTTCTTTTTCTTTTGAGACAGTGTCTCAAGCTATCACCCTGGGTAGAGTGCTGTGGCATCACAGCTCACAGCAACCTCAAACTCCTGGGCTCAGGCAATTCTTCTGACTCAGCCTCTCAAGTAGCTGGGACTAGAGGCACCTGCCATAATGTCTGGCTACTACTTTGTTGCAGTTGTCATTGTTGTTTGGCAGGCAAACCCAGGCCAGGGATTAACTGCCCCCAGCTCTTGTGAATGTGGCTGGTACCCTAGCTGCTAAGGTATAGGTGCTGAGCCAAAAGAAAAACTAATTTTTGTCCCCATAATAGTTTGTTATTTCCTTGAAAATATGATGAGGACATCAAAAATAAAGAAAACTGAAAATTCTTTAAGATTCAACTCCAACAAAATATAACAAAATCTAAAATTATTTTTCTTAAGTTTGTAGACTTTGACCTTATTTTTAAAGGGTTAGTGGAGGAATTTTTGTGAAAGTATTACCCATTATCATTAAATGGTCAGATTTGAGGTGAATTTTACTTTTTTCTTTGTCAGTACTATTTAAATTTTATATACCTGATGCTACACATTCATCAAAGCAAAGTTTTGGCCATACCCTGCTATATTTGTATGTGAATAGCATATATGTTCATAAAGTTTATGAGGTCTTAAAAAAAGAAAGGGGATGTTAAATGTTATAAAAAGGTACAAGAAACTTTTATGTACAGATTGAACGTCCCTTATCTGAAATGCTTGGGATCAGAAGTATTTCCTATTTTGGATTCTTTTCAGATTGTGAAATATTTGCTTTATACTTATTGATTGAGTAACCCAAATTTGAAGATTCAAAATCCAAGATGTCTAATGAACATTCCCTTTGAGCATCATGTTGATGCTCACAAAGTTTTTAAGTCTGGAATATTTCTAATTTTATATTTCCAGATTTGGGATGCTCAACCTGTAACAATAATAGATCAAGTTGAATGGAGAGAAAGGGTAAAGGATTTGTGGTCTCCTACAGGCAACAAACAGTAATTTAAGGCTGGAGGGAGAATACAGACAGATAATTATTATAAAACTTACTCGATCTATTTGTGATAGTGATTCAGAATACATGGCATGTCCATCCTACTTGCTTTTTAAAAACAACTTCCACAATACTTACAACTGTGACTTAATCTGGGCTGATCCTTTTGGCAATTGGTTCATATAGAGGTAAATGTTGATATTCTGTTTAAGAGTGAGTAGATCAGAAGCTGGTTCTGTACAAAATATTGATTTTTCCATCATAGCAGGATTTTTGCTGTAGAAGAGCAGAAGTTGTCTATAAAAGTACCTAAAATAAACGTAATAACTTTATCAAATAATAGAATTTATAAAAGATGTATCTTAATGATCATAACCATATGTGTCATGAGCAATGTCCCTCTATGTCAAAAGTTTTGATATTAACACAATTCCTAAAATAATCTTAGCCTTAATGAAAAATTAGGCCCCTCAAGAAGTCCTCAACTGGAGCTTAGTCTGCTCCATAACCTGCCCTAAAACACCATTTCTTGACTCCCACTATACTTTCATTTCACATTTGAGTCTTCAACAAGCAAATTGAGAGACCCATTTCTCTAATGATTTCATCTTTCTTCCTTGGCCAGTGCAGCTCTCAGCCTCCTAGGTGAAGAGTCAACTTTTTATCTTACTTATATTTCTCCTTCTTTACCAAAATAAACTACTACAACAACAGCAATACTATAGTTCCTGTTCTTTAATGGTTATAAAGGAAAAAACACATAGAAACAATACAATGAAAACTATTAGTTAAGAAGTTGAAGTACTCTTATAATTAATAAAAATCAAGGACATACTGTTTTCCTCATTTAAAAAATGATTTTAAGACGTATTCCATTCAATCCCATCAGAAATATATATAAAAAAATTAAGCAATAATATACCATTCCAAGGATAGGCTCTTTTAAAGAGGTCAAATAATTCTGTAAACACTAGGGGGACAGGAGTGCAATGAGTTGCATTATCTTCATGGATCTGCTGAATAATCTTTCTTTTAAAATTACAGAATTCTTTATTAGAGAAACATACATACTTACATTTTTACGGTAAAATTACTGTATAAATTTGTTTTAAACTACAGCAGCAAAGAAAACACCAACAATAAAAAGTGAATGTGGAGAGATTAAACAAGAACAGCAGAAAACCGTAACTGCTGAAGCTGAATTTTATTCAGGGAATTTATTATCCTATTCTCACTTTTTTTTTTCATAACAAAAAGTTTGATAAAAAGTAAGTTCCTAGCTTAAAAAGAATCAAAGCTGGTGAATACTATGGAAGGCAACACTCATTTCCTACTTTTTATGTTTTCATATAAAAGGACTTCAAATTCCTGCTTCTCCCATTTGCTGTTTACTCTGCTTATGAGCAGAGTGACAGATGAATCTGGAAAAAGAAACGAGGTATTTTTACCTCAGCCGCATTCTCTCTGACACATAACAGCCTGAAGAATATCTTAGTTATATTCCATATGTAAACTCTGCATGAACCTGTCAGTTTCTGGTGCTGGGGTAGTATGGCTAATTCAGAGTGATATCTACTTGGTACATATCTAAAGCTATACTTTCCAGTAACTTCAGTCAATAAAAAAGATGTTATTTTTATCTTTTTAAATGTGGGGCTCCTAAAACTAAGTTCATAGAATCTTAATAGTGAAAGCCTCCAAGATCCACAGACTAGCTCCTTTTAGTTACTATAATAAGGTTTAAGTAATCAGTAATCAGATGACTTAGATAAGAGTATGTCACATCTTGGCTTAATGATTAGTAAACTCCATTTGTAAATAGACATTTATATATAGTTACTTTGGGATGAAAATATTAGTATTTGCTGGCATTAAATGTGTCTGTTACCTTACCTAAGGAGAGACCTTCTTGCTGTAACAACAGCATGAGTGTCATGTAACACTCTTCCATTTGGCTTAATGCACTGGCTATAATTGTATTCGCCTGTGCCTATAGCTACAACTTCATGATGTCCAGCTGAAAGAAAAAGGTGAACAACAGCAGGTTAATTTAACCTCCCTCTTCCCTAGGTTCAGCCTTCACCTCTATTCCACCATTTTTAATTCAGTAAAATATATTGACCAGAAGAAAAAATAATTCCACAATTTCAAATAAGAGTCTTAGAATCTTATAAGAAGCAAAATTTCCAAAGTGGTATCCCTCTTGTCTATAATCCTAGCCCTCTGGGAGGCTTAGATGGGAGGTTGGCTTGAGGTCAAAAGTTCAGGACCAGCCCTATTTCTACTAAAAATGGAAAAATTTAGCTGGACATGGTGGCATATTCTTGTACTTCCGGCCACTTGGGAGGCTGAGGAAAGATTGCTTGAGCCCAAGAGTTTGAGGTTGCAATGAGGCATAATGATACCATTAACATTCTAGCTGGGGCAATAGAGAGACAGACTCTTTTCTAAAATTAAAAAAAAAAGAAAAGATTTTACAATTATAAAGTCAGCTATCTTATGATACACAATCTAAATTTTTATTATAATCAATAGTATAACCAAATATCCTTGATTTTCAGATACGTAGCTATTTCTTCTACATCTAGATCCATTTGACCTTCTAGAAGACCTCACTTGCCATTCTATTTTTATCTATCTATATACACTGCCTCTTTTATTTTTCTTAATCCACTGTCTATAAACCATTGGCTTTTCTCTGTTTTACTGAAAGTGCTTTCTTGAAGAAACAAAAACCTTATGCTTTTCCCAGGTAGCTTTGTTCCATTCAAACTTTTCTATGCCTCACTTAAAATGTCCTTGAAACTCTATGCTCTGATAATACACAATTCAAATTGGCAGTCTTTTTTCCTCTCATACCCTAATTATGAGGTCTTTCTAATGCTTAGGAACATCTTTCAAACAAGTTCGATTTTACATCTGCAATGACCTAAAGGACTTACAGTAACCTCAGTAATCACTGAGGTTCTACCAAGTACCAGGCACTGAAATAGAAGCTAGGAATAAAATATTGAGCAAGATGTGCCTTCATGAAGCTTCTAGTAGGAGAGACAGAAAAATGATTAAATAGGCAGGGCACAGTGGCACACACTACTAGAGTCCCAGGTACTTGGGAGGCTAAGGTGGAAGGATCATTTGAGGCCAGGAGTTTGAGAAAAAAAGACTAAACAAACCCCAAATTGTGACAATGCTTTGAAGAAAACAAATATGGGGCTGATAAAATAATGAGAACAAAGGTCACCTCATACAGACTAGTTGTAGACTCCCTCCCTAACAAGCTGAAATTTCTCAGCATGAGTGTCAGAAAGGGTATTCTAGTCAAAAGAAATAATATTATGTACACAGCATCCTTGGCAGAGAGAGACTACCAGTATAAGTTGCTCCTGTAAAGGAGGGGGAGTTTGAAAGGACTGGTATAAGATGAAGCTAGAGAAAAAGACATTATATACATGGTAAAGAGTGTGGGTTTTACCCAAGAACTATGGGGAAGTTACTGAAGCAAAAACCATCTTGAGTCACATCTCAAGATCACTACTTCATGCACAATAAAGAAAACAATCAACAAAATGAAAACGCATCTTAAGAAATAGAAGAAAATATCTGCAAACCATATATCCAACAAAGGGTTGACATCCAAACCATAAGTAACTCCCACAACTGTTTAAAAGAAGTTTCGATTAAAAAATAGGTGAAGGACTCACAGACATTTTTCTCAAGGAAGATTTACAAACAGTGCTCAACATTACTAATCATCAGAAAAATGCAAATCGAAACTACTGGGAGATAGCCATTTTAACAGGTGTGAGGCTATTATCAAAAAGTCAAAACACGGTAAGTTTTTAGTGAGGATGTAGCTGAAAAGTTAATCCTATGTTATTAGTAGGAATATAAGTTTGTATAGCCATTTTGGAAAACAGTATGAAGATTCCCTAAACAATAAAATTATAATGGCCATATGATCTAGCAATCCTGGTTCTGGATATAAGATCCAAAGAGATATCTTAGCTCCCACATTCAGCACAATATTATTCACAATAGCCAAGGAGGTACAGAAATCACCTAAGTGTCTCAACAGATGAATAAAAAGAAAAGTGAATAGGTAAAAAATACACTGGATTCTGTAACATGCAGGCAATAGTTAGCCTTGACAAGTAAACTTACCAAGAAGCAGCAGAGCAAAAAAGCTAAATTGGAGAAAAGAGTAAACAGCAGCTATAAATAGCTTCTTGATGAATTAAAGGGAGAGTCAAGAAAATAAAGACTTTAGCTTCTAAGAGGATCCATCTTCTACAGTTACAATAGGGAAGATGTGGCAGGAAGAAAAGGACATCTAAATTTGTTAGCTTCTTATGGACTCAATTAAAAATGATGAGGCAAGGTTTCTCTGAATATATTTTAAATATGTGTCTAAGAATAAATATTAAATATGTATTGACTGTGTGAGGTACTCCAGTTATGTTCACTTAATTGCACTCAGGACTTCCTATCCTATATTCACACTCATAATTTCTAAAACTACATTTATTTCCTGTCCATGCTCTTCTCCACAACTTCACACCAGCTTCTAGATTCCTTGCATATGGAAACACTACTCAGCTATGTAAATGTGAAACGCTCTATTTTTTACTCTTATTTAATCTATTGTTTGTAATCAACTTTATCTTATCACATCTATTTTTTTCCCTTCCTCTTAAGAGTTCATCTCTACTCTAATTTAGGCACTGTATCACAACCACCTAAGTTGTGCTCCCATAGTTCAGGTTCAACCTCTGTAATCTTTTGAAAAAAACTGTTGTCAATTATTGCTTAATTTTTCTTAATATCACAAATGAAATTTATTAAACTAAATGCCAAGTACTGTGCTAAATACTTTATTTACATTATTATATCTAATCCTAGCAACTCCAAGCAGTAGGGATTATTATTTCTAATATATCTATTTTAACAAATGAGATGAAAATTAAGGCATAGAAATTTTAAGTATATAACTTTCCCAGAGTAATTTAAGTAGCAGGGCTGACTCTGATGTTAATGCTCCCAACAATTACAGAACAAGGTCTAGTCCTGTTTAAAACCTTTCACAGATATTATAAATCCAACTTTTCAGTGGCTTTTAAGCCACTTCGTAATCTGCCCCTATTTTACCAATCTAACTATATTTTGCATTAGTCTTGTATGTAGACTACTCTGTACTAAAAATACATTTACCTTGTTGTTCCATAAACAGTCTCCCACTATTGTTCTGTTCCATTATGCCTCTCTCTCCAAAAATGTTTTCCTTTCCTTTATTCATCCAAACTTTGGTTGACACAGTTTCAGCTTAAATCTCACTTATTCCAAAACATTTTAATCCTATCATTTCTCTATGAATTTTCACACATTTTTGCAGTACAGAAAACAATTTTTAATTTTTTATCTTCTTGACAAGTATATATATAACTTCTCTTCCTACCTAGATTATAACTCCTTAAGAACAGGAACTAAATTTCAAATTGTTTTTTATATAATTTATAATGTCTGATTCAGAAATTAATACAAAGTATAGCTAATGACCAATTCAGAACATTAAAGAGTAAACAAAAGACAAAAATATAGTTAGAATTGCAACATAACATCCACAATAATATGATTTTCCATATTTGATATTTTCCTATTTAAAAGTGAAGAAAAGATACTAATTTTTACAGCTGCCCTCTCAATGTTTGTTATAATGAAGGTTAGGTTTCAGGAGAACAGTAGTACTACCAGGGTTAAGGCTTAAAATGTGAGCCCTTTGCCATTCTGCAGTTCATTATTGGTTCCTGGTCAGTGTACTTTATCTCTACCTCTGAGAACCTTTGTGTTTAATGACTCACACCTGCTGGAAAAGCCCACTTCAAATCAATCCAAGATCACTGTGAACAGAACAAAGATAGTTAACTAAAATACTAATATAATATAGGTGAGACTCTTAAGATACTAGTTTTTCTATGAAATAACACATCCCAAATATTTGGACTTACCTCTTTCAATTATAAAAGCAGCCAATGAATTGCTACATTTCAGATATTCTGAATGATTAGAAATTAGTTGATTAAATGTTTCTTTTACAATCTGAGAAATCTTTGCATACTGAATATGTCTCCCTTCTAGAAAAAAAAAAATCAAAATATGAACTTGAAAAACACCGTGCTTTCTCCTAGAGATGTTTTATTCATTATAACCTTACAATCAAATTAGTTAATAATTTATAGCCATATGTAGACAAATTTATGTCATGATTGAGATTTTAAAGTATTCAATTCTAAAAGCTCAAGTTACTGAGTTTTGCCTAACTTCTTATAAAAAGCTGTGTTAGTATTACACACTAGACTACTGATTTATATTTGTAGAATTTAGTCTGATAAGATATTCAAAAGTCATATGAGACACAAGACAATTCTTTGTTGTGCAGGAACACACTGCAAGATGACCATCATCCCACTGAATACCCACAGTCCTCCCCAATCTCTGTCATGATCAAAATACACATAAATACAAATAAATCCCTTATTACTTGCCCCACAGAACCACTACAAAACCACTAAGCTTTTAGACTCTTCAAATAATTTCTCATTCCCACTAAAGAAGTCCCAAACTTTGAAAGAGAATGAAGATGATTCTCTAAGTAACTGGGATTACCATGGAACACTTTATAACCAAAGAATATACATCAAAAGTTACTCATGGATTATTAAAAAAAAAATGACAGAGTATCTAGAGTAGGGCCCTGGCAATTTTTTGCTTTGTCTATAAATGATTCTATATGTCTTGGGAAGAATCATTATTCTAGATAAGCAGAGTTTAATACATTTAAATACAGTGTTTCTCAAAGTTTGGTTGGAAATCACTGATAGATGGTTCCTGATCTTTCATGGTGGTTGCTGGTGGTCGATTATCAAGATGTTTCCAGTTCATTTAATATTTTTCAGAGGAAAAAACATCAATGAAACAGTTTTGCTCTCATGCATAGCATATATTTTAAATATATATTTTTACAGAAATTCTTATCTGCTTAATGATCATTACTTTTTAAATGGTACATAAATGCTAAAAGTACAATATTAGTCTCTGCTAACATATAACTTACTTCAGGTAGCTCATTTACATGTTCTTGTAACCCCATTAAACATGCATTTTTCTGTAATCACAAAATGAAGCTCTCAGAGAAAGCAGAATGAACTACCAACTCTGTTTATCACCCAAACTGATGATATAGGAGAAGTTTCTACTTTAAAATTTAACTTTCTTGAAACAAAGTATACATTCAGAATTTTCCCCTCCAGATGCAATCACTATTCTATTATCAATTTCTTATGGAAATTTTGAGAAACAATATATAAATATACATTGAAAATAAAAAATGGAACATAATAAACACTGCTTTTAGATTTGGTCTTAGACTTCAAAGGGAGACATTAGTCCTGCTTCATTCTTCCTAACGGTTTTATGGAATGAATGTACTACAATTTAATCATGTCCTCTACGGTTAAGCAATTATTTTGTGTTAGGATACAGAATAAAAAAGCACACTGCAATTAGTGCTGACAGAACTGACAGATGTGGAAAGAAAATGTTTTGCTGTGGACAATCAAAGAACAATGGGAATCAACAATATACCAATAATACCTCTTAATCTTAAGTTTAGTATGGAAATAAACATTGTGAATATAATCAAATCTTACTAAGTTAATTATCTTTTCTTAGTATTTGTGAATGAATGAGAAGCAAGTACGATACTATTTTCCCTACACATGTGCTGGCTGTTGAGGGAATACATGTAAAATAACCTTACAAATTATTGGAAATGAACGATGAAATAAAAACATGACACATAATGTCAGTTAACATCATTTTTTTTATTTTAAGTTGCTGATTTCAAATGATATTCGGTATCATGAGTAACCTAAATCTATCTTCTGAGACAAATAGCAGTATTTTCAAGGAAGATATGGTCCAATTAGAAACACATGGCAAAGTAGACAGGTTGTAAAATAGCTGACTGGTCCATATCTGGCCTAACAGGAAGTGTTCAGAAGATTTTTGTCAGTCTCAAAAGCTTCCTCTTGGTTATAACATCCAACTCTTGCTTTTGTGAGTTTTAAAGGATGATGTTTTTTGCTCTCCCTTTTCTGACATGTGGGAACCTGATTTTTTTTTTTTTAATCTACACAATCTGACTTTTTCTTAACTACACAATCATTCTTTCTCACAGATTACCATCCTTTTTCTTGGGTAATAGCAATTTATATTATTTGGATAAATATAAATTGCTATAATCCAATTGCCTTGGATTCTACCTCATTATTCACTGAAAATGTTCACAGAAGGTAAAAGGAAAGACAAGAGCCTACTTTCCATAATGGGAGATCACTGGTGTAGGATTGACCCCTTATGGCCCTTCTGTTCATCAATTCTTAGGACTATCAGGCCAGAGGCTATATCTGTCTATTGGTGGATTTTGTCTCCTGAATGTGCCTATTTTCCCTGGTCTTGTCCTTTTACTGCATGCAAGCAAGAGACAATGGAAGACTAGACTGAACATACATAAAACTTTTCAAATCCTAAACTCTACGTCTAGAAAATGCAAAAGAAGGCTCCTTTTCAAATACTCTAAAGTATGAAATGTGCCTACTATCTAGTAAATGTAGAAATTAAGAATAATTTCCTACCTTTCAAGAGATTTATAAAAGGAAAAGTACATAATAACTGTTATATAATTTTGAATGTGATGCCACGCTATTTAGTGAGCATCTATGTGTGCCAGGCACTGATCTAAGTATTTTACATGCATGAATTCATTTAATCCTCACAGTAACTGTATAAAGTAATTACTATAATGGCTATCTTACAAACTGGGGGGAAAGGTACACAGAGAAGTGGTCCCTGGTCACAAAACTAGTACCTTGAATTGAAGCTATAGCTTTCTTGGGCTTAAGTGCCAAATAACTGCTATCAAAAGAAAGTGAATAGATTATTTGAAATGAATGCATAAAATGCATACCAAGCTCCAGAATGGCATTGGTTTTCACTAATGACAAGCCCATCAAAGCAAAGCATTTTCAAAGAAGCTGATATGTGAAATTGACAAACCATCTCTTTATGGGGGGAAAAACCCTTTCTTTCATCTTTCTTCTTCATTCCTTAGTTCTGTTATTTTTAGCATAGTATAGAAGGAAATTTTCCTCTCTGTAGATGTGTGAAGGTTTGAATGATAAAATGTTAACATATGCATATTTTAATTATGTTACAATTTTTAATTGGGTTTTATCTTTTAAGAAAGAACATCATAAAAGACTTTCCTACCATAGTGTACTTTTGAAACATATGCTGGTTCAGGTGGAACAACAGGTTCTGCAGGGATAGGAGGAGGACCTATAAGTTAAAAAAAAAAAAAAAAGTAATATAAGGAAACATGACAATGTCCCAAAGAGCTGGTACTTAGCTATTTTGAAATAAAACAGCAATCTGAAAATGATTATTTTTTTCTGTATATTTCTGCCAATTCTCAGCCATCAAATACCCATTAAGTCAACCCTGATAAATGTATTTTCTAAGATTTTGAAATCATTTATGCAAACAAATTTCTAGGTTTCCTAATCTTACACTACAATACTGCTTGCTTTCTAACAGATGCAACAATTTGAAAATCAGTTAAAAATGAAGTCCTATTGTATATTCTTATTAACAATTTTCTATTTACAATAATATTGTAGAAAACATTTAATTCATCATCTTTAAAAACTTTCATGGCACACCTAAAATCCTCCCACAGCCATGGCACAGCTGTTGATAATCAGTGCTCTAGACATTAAGGTATCAACTAAAGTAGTCAGTCTCTTAAGAACCACTCATAAAGACAAAGTAATAGACTTACATTTTGAGTAATATAGAAAACTGATTGAAAACACAGAAACATACAATGAATGACAATGTTATCTTAGAGACATTAGTAAGGAAAATACTAACAAAAGTTAGATACATATACCCTGGACTTTAGATAAGCAAAATTTTAAAACTCAGAGAAAGAAAGATTTAATTCTATTTACTCAAATAAGTATGGTTTAAGGGGAATGAAAGTTAAAGATTTTTTTTATTATTAAATCATAGCTGTGTACATTAATGCAGTCATAGGGTACAGTGTGCTGATTTCATACACAATTGGAAATATTCTCATCAAACTGGTCAACATAGCCTTCACAGCACTTTCCTAGTTATTGTATTAAGACATTCATATTTTACATCTAGAAAGTTTCACATGTACCCTTGTAAGAAGCACCATAGGTGTGGTCCCACCAATTACCCTGCCTGTACCCAGCCTCCGGCTCTCTTCCCTTTCCCCCAAAAGTTAAAGATATTAAATCCTATTTACTATACAAAAATAACCTTAATAAATACAACTTGTAAGATGGTCAGCATTTTAAAATACCCTGTACAAATAGCCCAATAATATTGAAATCCTCCTAAGTTGGAATATTCACATTTTCTGATTTCAAAATTTACTCCAAAGCTGTACTAATCAAAGCAGCATGGTACTAGCATAAAGATATATGGACCAATGGAGTAAGAGTCCAGAACAAAACCTCTGCATATATGGTCAAATGATTATTGACAAAAGTTTACAAGACCATTCAATAGGAATCTTTTCAACAAATGATGCTGGGAAAACTGATGCAAAAGAATAAAGTCAGACCCTTACATAACACCATATATAAAATTCACTCAAAATGGGTCAAGAACCCAGGCAGAGGAAAAACTTCACAAGATTGGATCTGGCAATGATTCTTGGCTATGAGACCAAAAGCACAGGCCACAAAAGAAAAAACAGACCAAGTGGACTTCATCATATTTAAAAACTTTTATACATCTAAGGACTACCAACAGAGTAAAAAGGCAACCCACAGAGTAGGAAAAGTATTTTCAAATCACATATCAGATATGTGATAAAGGTTTGACATCCAGAATATACAGAGGACTTCTAATACTCAACAACAAAAAATAAATTGACTGAGAAATGAAGTATTTAAATAGACATCTAAAGAAGACACACAAACATCCAGTAAGCACATGAAAAGATGCTCAAAATCACTAACATCCAGTAAGCACATGAAAAGATGCTCAAAATCAGTAACATTATGGAAATATAAGTCAAAACCACAATGAGATACCACCTCACATTCATTAGGATGGCTATTATAAAAAAGTAGCCTAGGGACAGTGGCTCATGCCTTAATCCTAGCACTTGGGAGGCCTGGGCAGGAGGATCACTCGAGACCAGTTCAAAAGGAACCTGATCAACATAGTGAGATTCTATCTCTACAAAAAACAGAGAAAAAATTAGCTGGGCATGGTGGTGCACACCTATAGTCCCAGCTACTTGGGAGGCACAGGCAGGAGGATCACTTGAGCCCAGGAATTTGAGCTTGCACTGCGTACTATCTAGGACAACAAAGTGAGACTCTATCTCAAAAAAGAACCAACCAACCAACCTCCACATCTCTGTGATAAGAAAGAAGGAACATCTGTGGTTGTGTGTGGTGGTTCATTCCTATAATCCTAGTACTCAGGAAGGCCTGGAATTTGAGGCCAAAAAAAGGAAAAACAAAAACAACTGTTGGCAAAGGTGTGGAGAAATCAAACTCTTGTGCACAATGATGGGAATGTGAAGTGGGTAAAATGGTGCAGCCAGCATGCAGAACAGTATGGCAGTGCTTCAAATTTAAAAACTGTCATATGAGCTGGGTGCTGCTCGGTTTGAATCCTGCCTGGGCCTGCTAAACAACAATGACAACTAAAAAATAATAATAAAACACTGACAACTACAACAACAACAAAAAAATAGCCATGTGTTGTGGTGGGCACTTGTAGTCCCAGCTACTTGGGAGGCTGAAGCAAGAGAATTGCTTAAGCCCAAGAGTTTCAGATTGCTGTGAGCTGTGACACCACAGTACTTTTACCGAGGGCAACATAGTGAGACTCTGTCTCAAAAAAAAAAAAAAATCATATGATCCAGAAATCCCACTTCTTGGTAGCACCAAGAATTAAAAGTGAGATGTTTGAGATATCTGTATACTTATGTTCACAGCAGTGTTATTCATAATGGAAGCAACCTTCATTGGAAGCAACCCAATGTCTATGAACAAATAAATGGATAAACTACAGAAGATACAGACAATGGTGTAGTATTCATCCTTTAAAAGGAAGGGGTTTCTGGCCTCTTCACCTATTTGCCCTGGCAATGGAGGCCTGTTCACTATGTATGGTGAATGTATCCTGCTTTGTAAGATTCTTACTCTGTAAGCCTATATTTCCCTTCTTCAATAAACTTTGTTTCATGTTTGCCTTATAAAAGGGGTGGAAGATTCTGACACATGCTAAAACATGGAAGAACCTTAAGAACATTATCCTAAGGAAGCCAGTTACAAAAAAAAAAATACTGTATGATTCCACTTACATGAGGCACCCTAAGTATTCAAATTCATAGAGACAGTAAGTAGAATGGTGGTTGCCTTGGGTTTGAGGGAGAGGGGAATGGGTGGTTGTTACTTAATAGGTATAGGATTTCAGTTTTGCAAAGAAGAGTTCTAGATATTGGTTGCACAACCAAGTGTACTTAACACCCCCAAACTATACACTTAAAATAGTGAAGATGGTAATTTTATCTTCTGTGTATTTTACAATTAAAATTTTTAAATTATAAGTTATTTAAATAAACTTAGAAACCAGATTCTTACGTCATTGTGTCCAGTGTTACAGATTTTCAAAACTTACGATAGTATCATTAATCACACTGCACTTGAAACAGTTAACAAAAAATACTGTACTTTTAGAAAACCATGTATAAAATATGAAAGCTGTTAAGTGAATTTTGAAACAGTGGTTGAGTTCAGAATTTTGAAAAAAATGATGTAAATATGAACAAGGAAAAGACTAGTAAAACTAATATGAGGTTGATAGCAAAGAAGAAATGAATACTTTATATCTTTCTTCTATAACCTTTCATAAGAAAAACCTATAAACTCAGCTGTTTAGAACAAATTAAAGAAGAAATTACAGCTCACTACAGAGGAAAAGATGACTTTACACACATTCTATTTACAGTATCTGGACCAAGGAAAAAATCTATCACTGAAGTTGTAATTAAGGCACCTTTTGGAGAAAACGATAATGAACATAAAAGTGGATGCAGTAGAGATGGGTAAAAGCTACCTTAATTTCCACACACAAAAAAGAGAAAAGATAGGGCAGGTGTGGTGGTTCATGCCTGTAATCTTAGCACCCTAGGAGGCTGAGATGGGAGGATAGCTTGAGGTTAGGAGTTCAAGATTAGCCTGAACAAGAGAGAGACTAAAAATAGAAAATTAGCCAAGCACGGTGGCCTGTGTTGATGGTCCCAGCTACTGGAGACAGAGGCAGGACGACAGATTGAGCCTAAGATTTTGAGGTTGTTGTGAGCAAGGCTGGGGCCATTGTACTCTAGCCTGGGCAACAGAGTGAAACTCTGTCTCAATTAACCAAAAATTAAAAAAAAAAAAAAAAGGAAAAGATAGATGATCATGTGCTAGCCCTAGATAAACACATTGAAAGCTTTAAGGAAAGAGCATTTATCATGAGAAACTAATTACTACCATCCTTTTTTTCTGATTAATTAGATGTCAAGAACAATTAAGTTCTTGAACTCATCCTAGAAAAAGTGCTATCTACTTCACTGCTGAGTATCACTACTGTCACCTTCAAAGTATTCTCCTTAGGACGCTATGTACTGACCCCAGCACCTAGTCTACCCTTTAAAGCAATTTTTGAACTCTTTCTAGAATGACCATCAGAGCTGTAATTGTATGGCACACAAGAGCACACAACAATGAATGCCACTCAGAAAACCACTGCCACACATCCACGCGAACACAGCTGTGCTGCCAATGTAAGCTCACGATTACAGGTGAGCCAACTTAACTACCAGACCTTGAAAGACAACAGCTCTGATGGTCATTCCAAAAAAAAGAGTTCCAAAATTGTTTTGAAGGGTGGACTAGATGCTTGTGTCAGTGCATAGCTTCTCAAGGGTAGTACCTTGAAGGTGACTGTAGTGATATACAGCAATGAGGTATGGAGCACTTTTTCTAAGATGAGTTTGGGAACTTAATTAAAGTATTTTAGCTCTTAAAATGTTGAGGACAGGCAATCCTTATTGAATTGTAGAGTTCCAGTATCTACCATAATCCCCAGAACACAGAATATCCTAAAACACACAGATTCATTGATTCTATTGCCTGGAAGGAAACTAGGAAAAAAATAATAAAGTGGAATATAGTATACTAGCAGATAAAATAATCACACACAAAGGATTTCTCTTAATAAGCTGAAGAAATTTCTTAAGAACTTTATTTCTGAATTTCACATTAACTGGTTAAAACTCCAAAAAGGTAAACATATATCCATTAAAAAACCTGAATATATCATTAGTCAGTAAGTTCCAGGTGGGGGTAGTATTATATTTGTTTACTCAGAGCAACAAGGTACATAGCACTGAATAAAAGAATGATGGACGTACATAAAAGTTGATAAGGTTAGCATAAGTATTAAATAAAATCAGAATTCAAATTGTCAAAACAGACTTCATTCTAAAAAATGGGTTTCTTTCTACATTCAAGTAATTACCTTCCAATTTTTTTTTAAAAGTCAAATATTGTTCATGACAAAAAATGCAAAACCATACATATCAGATAATTATGTATATGTACAAATATTAAACTTTTCTGTCAAAATATTTAATTATGTCAAAAACAACCTAATTTTATAGCTCATAAAGTCCTTTAAAAATTAAAATGACAGTCAAAAATATTGGACAAACACAAATTAACTACAGGCATCACCATGAATATTATAAAAAAAGTCAAAATATATACGCATATACAGAACAAGACAGCAGGAGTAATTTTATATAGAATTTAAAAGGTACACTTTATAACAAAGTAAAACAATTGTGTCATTGCTCTTTGTAGGTAAATAACATGTGAAAAACAAATCAAAGTATATTTAAAAATAAAAATGAAATGGCATTTACAGTGCCAATACTTCCAACATATTTACCAAACTCACCCGGCCTTAAAATATTAATACATTTTAAAAGCAGAAAATAACATGAAAATTAACAAAATACTCTACCTACTAAATCCAAAGTAAACAAACTATTTGAAAAATAAGACTACAAATAAATAATTTTTAATTGTTAAATAATAGTTTTAATTAAACATACATGAAGAATTCAACTTAAAGAATATACAGACTTTAAAGATACACTTAAAGATGTATTAAGAAAAAAAAGGAAAATCTAACATTAAAAAACTAAAAGCAAAAAAATCCAGTAGTAAAATAAAGTGAGGATCTGTATTTAAAAAGAATTTATAGTCACTGCTTAAATCAGATTGAAATGTTTTTCTTTATAAAGCTGCCTCATTTACAGGTAAAAAAATAGTATAGTGGCAACAACTGCTAACATATATAATAATGCTAACATTCTTCAAATTAATATTTATTCAAGAGAATTACTATTATTTGTACATTATTCACCAGGCACTGGTTAAGGGGTTTAAATGCATCATTTGTTTAAACCTAATGATAGTCATAGAAAGTAGTTACTTTCATTGTCCCCACTTTTAAACTAAACAGGTTTAAAGGGCAAATAATTTGCCTCCAAAGGGTGAATATTCCAACCTTAGCAATCTAATTCTGAAGTCTGTACTCTTAACTTATTTGTTATGCTACCTTAGGCTATTTTCACAAGTAAGTCTATCATTTACTGAATTTAATAGAGACAAAATTTCCCCAAAATTTTATTAACGCCCTACAAGTATTAAATGTTGAATATTGACATAATAATAATCTAATAAATTATAGGAAAAAACATGTTTCAGGACTCAAATCCATTAACAATTCAACAAATCATTAGATAGTTTAGCAACATTTTTTTGGTGATAAAATATGCACTAGCAGCTCGGTGCCTGTGGCTCAAGCGGCTAAGGTACCAGCCATATACACCTGAGCTGACAGGTTGGAATCCAGCCCGGGCCGCCAAACAACAATGATGGGGGCAACCAAAAAATAGCTGGGCATTGTGATGGGCACCTGTTCCCAGCTACTTGGGAGGCGGAGGCAGGAGACTCGCTTGAGCCCAGGAGCTGGAGGTTGCTGTGAGCTGTGACGGCACTCTACTCAAGGCGACAGCTTGAGACTCTGTCTCAAAAAAAAAAAAAAATATATATATATATGCAAGAGCATGTTAACTACTTTTAACCAACAGACAGCAGCTGAAGGAAATTATTCAAACTGCTACCTTGAAGTTGCCAAGTAACCCTTCATTAACATAAAATATTTCAGGTGATTCCTTCTGGAAAATGATACATTTTACAAATACCATATAATCAAGAATGTTTACCTGAAGTTTCCAAAACTCTTGGTTCAGGTTCTTCCAATTGTAGAAGCTCATCAAGAGCTAATTTTGCTGCATTGGATCTAGACTCCTTTTTATTTTGTCCCAGACCAGTCTTGTACTGAATACCATCTACCACAGCACAGAAAGCGAAATATG
Organism: Galagoides demidoff; assembly: GCA_963574575.1. Taxonomy (NCBI): domain Eukaryota; kingdom Metazoa; phylum Chordata; class Mammalia; order Primates; family Galagidae; genus Galagoides; species Galagoides demidoff. The sequence continues at coordinate 22,199 of CAUYQV010088024.1, forward strand.
GTCCCATAACATTACCTTGAAAAATAATACAAAATGAATGCTACAGTAATATACTGTATATTCCTGCAAATGATACCTATATTTAGGAAAACATCTCAGTATAAAAACTCTGGGAAAACGATTCACTCTACAAATGCTATCTCTTTAAGTCTTTCTGTAGGGCCAACAAAGATTAAACTAAAGCTGGATGGGCCCCTGAGCTAATTCTGAGGATTTTAGCAGCGAGGCTGGCTCCACATTCAGTGTGAGCAATAGGGCCAGTGCTAAAATACAGGTTATACATGGGGTGGTAATGAATGCCTAGTACAGTGGTTCTCAACGTTCCTAATGCTGCAACCCTTTTGTGATGACTCCCAACCATAAAATTATTTTCGTTGCTACTTCATAACTGTAATTTTGCTACTATTATGAATCCTAAATGTAAATATATGATATGCAGGATGGTCTTAGGCGACCCTTGTGAAAGGGTCATTTGACCCCCAAAGGGGTTACGACCAACAGGTTGACAACTGCTGGTCTAGCATAATGGCTGGCAATTGTAACATTCTAGTATCTATCAAAACAACAAATGAAAGGTAAGATGTGGAGGTTTTATTATCTCAGTTCTTTAAAATTTCAATACAAGGCTGGGTGTGGTGGCTCATGTGGTAGCATTTTGGGAAGCTGAGGCAGGTGGCCTGCTTGAGCTCAGCTGTTTGAAATTAACCTAAGTAAGACTGAAACTTCATCTCTACTAAAAATAGAAAAATTAGCCAGGCATTGTGGTGGGCACCTGTATTCCAGCTACTTGGGAGGCTGAGGCAAGAGGATAGCCCAACAGTTTGAGGTTGTTACGAGGTATAATGACACAGTACTCTACCCACGGTAACAGAATGAGACTGTCTCAAAAATAACAAAAGAAAGAGAGAAAGAGAAAGAAAGAAAGAAAAATTTCAATAAAAATATGTAGTAAAGTTGAATTTGTGCCATCATCAATGGCCCTAAATGCTTTTACAGTATCTAGAACATAAGGAATCCCTTTGAAGAAACCCTGTGCACCCACCATGGCATTATATTAAGCAAATCAACAACTCCTTTACTACAGCTTAGGGAATTTGGGGAGGGGAGTGTTGGTGGCTAACTCAGAAGGAAAACCAAACATAAGCAACAATTTTAAGAGATATACTACAGAATTAAACTGAATGTCTAGTTGTTCAAGATTCCTATAAGAATTTTTTTACAAAATTAATTTTACTTACTTTCATATTTGATGAAAAAAAATCATCTCCTAAATTTACAGATATTATAGGTCAAGGATTTTTCTGTTTTAAGTTTTATTTGTTGGTAAGACTTTAGGAGCCTTAAGTCTCCTCTCTGGTTACAGACGGCTAGATACAAGGTCATTACACATAAACCTATCTTATTTCCATGCATATTCACAATAGTATTAACTTTTTTTTTTAGTGACATACATCAAGGTTTTATAAGCAACTCCTCACTGCATCTGGGTAAACTGCTGCTCCGATATCTAAGACTTTAGTTTCCCAATTTCCTTCCTTCATGATCACCTGGGTTCCAATCCAAATTTACTAAAACAGAGACCAATTTGTATATTTAACAAGTGGTCCAGATGATTCTTATGCATAAGATATTACACATCAAATTTGTTACGTCTTCTGTGTCAGAATGCTGAGCCTTTAAGCTTTAGCCTGTTAATACATCAGGTTTTTCATACTTTAGTATGGATTTAAATCACCTGTAGTGATAGTTTAAAAGTATTGACACTCTAGTCTTACTACCAAACATCAAACAACAATCAATAGGTGGTTTTCAGCAGGTTTTTCTTGGAGCAATAAAGATTTGGTTTTCTTTTTTTTTTTTAAAGTGACCAATAGTCTACTTACATTGTCCAAGGGCAATCTGAGAATGTAAGAAAGCTAACTAGTTACATGGAGATTAAGCCTATTTTCTTTTTTTTTTTTTTTTTTTTTTTGCAGTTTTTGGCCGCGGCTGGGTTTGAACCTGCCACCTCTGGCATATGGGGCTGGTGCCCTACTCTTTGAGCCACAGACGCCACCAAGCCTACTTTCTACATTAAGAAAATGCCATCTTCTGTGTTAAGTCCTACTTTTGAGAATGGTTAGTCTACTGGTATTTTATCCAAATCAAAAGACTGAAATTTGATGTAGTGACAACCTTTAGTAAAATTGATAGCTTTAACTTCTTTTGCAAAGATGCTGGCTTTGAAATCAATACTGGCAATAATATCATAAAAAATTAATGTAACCAAAGAAACACTACTTATGTGTTCACAAACGCACACAGATGTACACATACCTAAAGTTTTCTTTAAAAGATTTTTGACTCACGCTTTTAAATTGTCTATACCTCTTAAGAGCACTTATTCCCTTATTCCTCCATTTTCCTAAAGTGCTTCCTTATCACTGGCTACAATGTAAAGAGATCAGAAGCTGTTTTCTACATCTTCCTGATATGTACTCTTATAGCCATTCATAGGCACCACACAGTAACAGATTCTTCCGTTTGGGGACTTAAGAATGAGGAAAACTGTAGCAAGCAAATCCAGAGTACCAATCATGTAATGCTGTTTTCACAATGAATCCCTGAATTTCAGAAGTCAAATTTGACCCTGATTTTTCTTATCCATCAGCATAACAAAATCCTTCTTTAAAGATAATCATAGTTTAAATATTTAATATTGCTACAAAAATTTATTGTAAAAAAAGTATTCACATGCCCAAATAATCCATGAGGCAGGCTGCAGTTAGGTAACCACAGATGAAAATTACAATTTGATAATTATAAAATTTAAGTATGTGTGAGTTATTTGCAGAGGCTCAAAAGACTAACATGTGAACATAAAAATTTCTTAAGTATACCTGTCAAAACATACAAATAGGCTCAGCACCTGTGGCTCAAGCGGCTAAGGCACCAGCCCCATACGCCCAAGGTGGTGGGTTCGAATCCCTAGCCCGGGCCTGCCAAACAACGATGGCTGCAACTAAAAAAAAAAAAAAAAAAATGGCCAGGCATTGTGGCAGGCACCTGTGGTCCCAGCTACTTGGGAGGCTGAGGCAGGAGACTTGCTTGAGCCCAGGAGTTGGAGGTTGCTGTGAGCTGTGACGCCATGGCACTTTACCCAGGGGGATAGCTTGAGGCTCCGTCTCAAAAAAAAAAAAAAAACAAAAAACAAAAAAACAAACAAACAAAAAAAACAAAGAAAACCAAACATACAAATAGTTACCTAACCCCAATGTTATAGGAGAACGAAATTTAGCACCACTGTTATCTCTGATTTTAATGGAAAATATTTTCCAGTAAAATAATAAGCGGATGACTTTGTACTTGCCTGTTGTTACTGTTTCCTTAAGGTCAAGCTGAACCCGTTGCATCTGCGCAAACTGGTGCAAGGCTGACACGGGATTTATTTCTCCACGTTTGTATTTCATTATAAATTCCTTAGGTATTTTTTTTGGAGGAAGGACAGGATTTGAAATAGATGAAAGACCTTTGGAAAGCAATGGTTCTGGGAAATTACCTAAAAATAAATGTTTATGCTTGTCACATTGGTTAAAAAAACAAAAACAAAATATGAGCAAAAGCACTAAGTCCTTTTTGAAAACAGAAGATTGTCCCACATGCATTTAGTTACCCCACACACTTAAATGTTTTTATGTTTCTGTTAAACAATTTTAGCACACATGGCAAACACAACCTGTTATCTTTTCAAATACTAAAACTATTTTGAAAACAAGGTAATATCATATTATTAAGTGATCAAGGAATCATGGAATTTTCATGATGTCAAGGTCTTCAGAGGCTTTATAAGCCATTTTTACAGATGATGTCACTAAGGCCTAGAATTGAGAAAGGCACAGATCTGGGACTAGAACCTAGTTTCTGGCCTCCCATCTAGGGCTTGACACTGCCTTTCACACTGAATTCAACCTAATTGTTAAAGCATGTTTGCCCCCTGCTTCATACTTAAGAGTACACCAAATGAAAGATGGAATACAAATAAGTATAAACCTGGTCCTGACCTCAAAATACCAAGACAGATTTGTAGTGGTTGAACAGGGAAGGTGGCAAGGGATAGTTAAATGAGCAGCACAGGTTCTACCAGCCTCCTCAGTTTTGATACGTATACTGGTAAACGTATATATATCCAAGAAACATTTAAACCAGAGGCTCAACAGAACTTACTGGCTACCCTAGAATCTTGAAGAACTGAGTCATTATTACAAATAAAAGAGAAGTTGTACCCGTCACTTGCGTAACCTTGGATGCCATATTCGACAGGCTGTAACTTTCCGAAGAGTATCCCGCAGGTGTGGTTACTGTTGGGGCTGATGGTTGAACTGGCAAGTTCTTTTTCAGCATCTGGGCAAAACTAGGGACCCGGGAACTCTGAAACCAGTCATTGTTGCCAGACATTTTCTCACCTGCAAACAGATAAAGTCAGAAAAAGAAAAAAATACTAAGTAAACGAAAAATGATTACTCTGGAAAAACCCTCTATTTCCATAAATGGCTTTTACACACACATTCACTTGAGCGCCAAATCCCCTTTTAAATGACCTCAATAATTGCTTTGTGAGTTAACGCAGACACTTAGGTCTCATCATCTCAATTCCCTCTAAACTCTGCTACTAAGGAGGAAACAAGGCACAGTGATCCGTTGAAAAACTCCGTAAATCTACTCCGGGATCAGGGGAGACATTGGCAAGTTCTAGAACAAAGATGAAAAAACAAATCATCCGGCTGGCGGCCTCCCGAGTCCTAGTCTAACGCTCACCCACCGAGGCTGTCCTTCCTGCCTTCTCCGCTGGATCCCGCGGGCAGGCAGGCGGGCAGCCGCTGGCTGGGAGCTCGCCGGCCGCCGCCGCCGTTGCTTCCTCCTCCCGGCCTCAACTTCTCTCTTCAGGCAGCTTCGCGCGAGGGCCGCAAGCTCACAGTCGCATCCTTCAAAAAAGCGGCCTCGAGGTGCCCCTATAGGCGCCTACCGGCGCCCCCGCGCCCGCTTCGTCCAATCACCAACCGCCTTGGCGGCCGGCGTTCCTGTATCTGCGCCTGCGCCAGCGCTCTGCCCTCCACGCCGCCGCCTGCGACGTCAAAGTAAAATACGTCAGACGTCGCGAGCATTCTAGGCCGCGTTCCAGGCTCTGGCTACCCCGGCTCGTGTCTCCCGGTCCCTAGTGGCCCTCTCTACCAGAGAAGTTAGGTGAAATCGCTCGTGTCCGCCTTTTCATTTACTGCCTGGGGCCCACTGAGTCCTCACAGAGAGCTTATGGGGAGTTCGTCGTCTCTGACAGTTATGTATCCTGCCGGCTTTTTAGCCGCGGTGCTTGGTTTCTGAGTGAGGGTAGTTTCGAGAAAATCCTTCATTTTATCCACACTTTGAGGAGGCACCGATGGAGATAGCTTGACCTTCATGGTGTTCTCTATGCCTACAGAAAAACAAAACAAAAAATATCTCAGATTTGCTGAAACTTGACCAGTGAAGGTGCACAAGTCTTGAAAACAGAGCCTTTAGGCCAGGCGAGGTGGCTCACGCCTGTAAACCTATAAATCTAGCAGTCCGAGCTCACTGGTCTGAGACCAGCCTGAGTCAGAGCGAGACCCCGTCTCTAAAAAAATAGCTAGGCTTGGTGGTGGCACCTGTAGTCCCAGCTACCAGGGAGGCAGAGGCAAGAGAGTCACTTGAGCTCAAGAGTTTAAAGCTGCTGTGAGCTTTGATGCCACAGCACTCTACCTAGGGCGACAAAGTGAGACACTGTGGGGGGGGGGGGGGTAAGAAAGAAAAGGAAACGGTCCTTGAGTGCAGTTGGCTGTAATCTGGGTGACAGTATGGGTGTTTTCCTGAACGTTGAAAGAGACCCTAATCTGGGAGTTAACTGATAGATTGTTGGAAATATTTTTAATAGTACATCATTTGACAGGCTTTGGCATGTAACCAGGAAGGAATCTAAAGAATTAAATGGCATTGTAATAACAAAATTTCAATGTCCGTCTACTTTTTTATGTGGATAAGGTTTCTCGGGTTAAATCTGTTTTGTTTTTAATGAAGGATACTGGAGCGTGTACTTGTAGTTCCAGCTACTTGGGTGATTGATGCTGGAGGAGTGGAGCTGAGTTGTTAAAGTCCAACCTGGATAACATAGACCTAAAAAGAAAAATCGTAGTCCCCCCACCAACAAAAAATAGGAAAGAGAAAGAAAAATAACAATAGCGTAGATGGTAGTCTACCTCATTGTAGCAGAAGTAATGTCCATTAGGTACATGGGTTAATTAGAAAAACAGCAACCTCGGGTGGCTCGGGTGGCTCCTGTGGCTCAAAGGAGTAGGACGCTGGCCCCACATACCAGAGGTGGTGGGTTCAAATTCAGCACTGGATAAAAACTAAAAAAACAAACAAAAAAACAGTCTCATTCTCCTCATTAAGCAATGAATTTTCAGTAAAAGTGTATTTTTCTTTAATGATTATTAAAATGTGTTTTTTTTTATTTTTGGTCAAGTGTCCATTAATAATCATAATGACAACTCATTTTAACATGCAGAGATTTGTGGTTAAAGGAAATTAAATTTAAAGGAAATTTTAAAATGTTGCCAAGAAGTATAAGGATGATAAAACTTCTAAGAACAAAAATGTAATTAATACATTAGAATCAAATTTAAAGGGAGGCATAGAATGGAAATAGAAGCTCAAGAAGTAAAAATGTTTTTATTGTATAGTCACATATTATGAATAATGAATAATTATGTTTTATTTTGAAGTGATTTTGGATGTATGAAAGAATCATATAGTACAGAGTCTCTGTATTCCCTTCACCCAGTTTTCTTTAATGCTACCTTATGTAACCACAGCACATTTATCAAAATGAAACAATTAATAGTGGTACTACACTAGTAACTATAAAGCATACATTTTGGGTTTCACTAGTTTTTCAACCAATGTTTTTCTTTTTTTTTTTTTTTGAGACAGAGTCTTTATTGCCCTTGGTAGAGTGCTGTGGCATCACAGCTCACAGCAACCTCCAGCTCTTGGACTTAGGCGGTTCTCCTGCCTCAGCCTCCTCAGCAACTGGGACTACAGGTGCCTGCCACAACACCCAGGTTTTTTGGTTGCAGTTTGGGTGGGGCCTGTTTCTAACTGCCACCCTCTGTATATGGGATGGGGCCCTACTCACTGAGACACAGGCGCCGCCCAACCAATGTTCATTTTCTGTTCCAGGATTTAGGTTACCACATTGCATTTAGTGGTCTTGCTCCTTAGTATCCTGTGATATGTGACAGTTGTCTTTCGGACTTCCTGATAGTTTTTCAGACTTTCCTTGTTTTTTTTTTTTTTCTTTTCTTTTCTTTTTTTTTTTTGAGACAGAGCCTTAAGCTGTCCCCCTGGGTAGAGTGCTGTAGCATCACAGCTCACAGCAACCTCCAACTCCTGGGCTCAAGCGAGTCTCCTGCCTCAGCCTCCCAAGTAGCTGGGACCACAGGGACTCACCACAATGCCCGGCTATTTTTTGGTTGCAGCCATCA